>MLYV02000768.1:0-28662 GCA_001913855.2 Hermanssonia centrifuga | reverse complement strand
CATCCAAGCGGAAAGGAGATTTCGCATAGTTCTTCCGAACAGCGGCGTCAGTCTCGATCGCCACCGTCGGCCTACTGGCCCAGGAATGGAAGATCTCGGAGATGATAGACTCATACTCCTCCAGCTCTTTCGAGCGGTGCGGATAAACCGCCGTGACACCAGAACACCATGCTCGATAAACCCGGCTCCATTCCGTCTCAGACACAATCTTCTTCTTGGTAGAGATTGAGTCTGTCTTGACAATGCTATAATCGCCTTGTAGCCGTTTGATATCGTCGTTCTGGTCATAGGACGGGTCCAGACCAGCATGGAGCTTTTCGAAGTCGACGTACTCATCACGGACAATGAGCTTCCAGATTGAAGTGGGAAGAGGATCCCGCATTGACCGGAGTCGAAGCATAGAAACGACACTGTTAACGATCTTGTTAGTTGAAAACAGTTGTCGTAACTTGACCGACTCTTGGACGAGATTGTCCATAGCCGGGAGAGATGTGGTAGCGAGATGGGGTGCTCCTGCAAGCACGAATGCCGGGATGCTAACTGGCTGAGCATCATCATCGTGTTCGAAAAGATCCAAAAGGTCGGCAATATCCTGTGACGAGGTTGGCTGAGACAATTGACGGACTGCACGGAGTTTTGCGGATAGAAGTCGTCGTGCGACCTCCTCATTCGCATTGAGACTGTCAGTAACCGGAGGTTGACCATGAAGTGCGGCTGATCCACTATGTGTAGCATCGGGGGATTGTTCGCCTGGAGAGGAGCCTGCGTCTTCAAGGTCGTCGTCGACCCGAGACTTCCCAAACCTGACCCTCTTGCGATGCTCTGCTTCAGCCAGGACGTCCTTAAACTCCACGAGAGAGACCCCGAGCGCTCAACACCTCGACGTGATGTCTTCTTCGGATAAGGTTCCTTGCACCACTTCGTCAACAAGGTCTTGCAATGCACTGGCCTTGTTCCTCGTGGCATCTGCACTGTCCTGCATTGAACGACGCAATGTTGGGATGTGAGAAGAGTCGGAAGGCTGAAAAATTGAGTGAAGCGAGACAGGGGTTGTCGCATTGTCCCCGGCAATCATCGATGAGTAAAAGATGGCAGTTGAAGACTGCTGAGGGTGACTAAAAACTTCAGAAACGAGTCTGCGCCGGAGACGCGAGACGGTGAGAGAATTGAATGTGTCTGAGAGCGCAATGCGCTTACCTGTGGTGCAGACGGCGGGCGGTGCCCTTTGCTGCATGACGGCCACAGGTATAAGTAGTGAGGCGGAGCCTGGGAAGAGGTCATATGAGCATGACCCTTTCTGGAGATAGGGGTGACTATGTACCTGTCTCCTCGAAGGTAACCTGCTAGCGGGCAACCTGCTAGCACCTGGAGGAGACGTAGTCAATCCTGAAGTCAATGATCTGAGAGAGATCAGCGGCGAGGCCGTAGAAGAACGTGAGCGGGGCTCACGTGAGAGGTAAGGCCGAGATTCAGCAGAGGCCTGAGAGTTCGCTCCCTACCCCTGGAATCCGCGAACACCACGATCTAAGTCACGGTAAGTTGGTTGATTGCCGGTCCGCCGGTCCGCTCTCTTGACTGTTTGTCGGTGTGACTGTGACAGGGGTAGGATGTGACATTTAAGTAAAACCACGTAACCGCCTTATGATAAGTTTTTGATAAGCTACTCTCCATTTTGATTTTAGACAAAGTTTACTAGCACTGCTACGCTACACCGTCCATGATGTATCAATTCCGGACAGCACACCAACGTGATGATTCCTTGAACGGATTCATCCCCCCGAAATCCGAGATTTTCGCAGCCCTCAAGGCCACTTCACTCTCTCAGGCTTGCAAAATGGTAAAGTTCAGCTGTGACAATCGCTACTTCGCGTTAAAATCGCTCCATATCATACTGATTTTTATTATCACACCTGATTGGGGACACATGTCAGACTTCTCATCACATCATACACCGTTTCCCACTTCTGTGTATATTCACTCAAAGTCCATGCGCTCATGTGAGCACTGGCAGGACTACACTAGTGAGTCCCGTGTTAGTTCAGCTTCACGTCATGATCCTATCGTTCTTACCGTCGCATAACCGTCTGATTCCTGTGGCCAGTGGCCGTGACTTAGCAGCTTCTCCTGCAATCTTTCCTTCGCTATGTTTAGCTAAACCAAAGTTAGTTCTATTGCTGATACATTGCTTCAGTGACCCGCTAGACACCACGAATGAACCAGGACACGCAATATCGCCTGACCTACTTCGTGCTTAAACGCAATTCGCATTCAAGACTCGGACGGACAACAGAATTCCTCCATCCTCTTTTTGATATCAGTATTGCATTCTGCATTGTTTGTCAAGGAGAGTTCGCTGACTACAGTCACGTTTGGGATTTATCAGCCTCACCCGGCCTCACTCCAGGGTGCTTGCCGGTTCCCTGTGAATCACACTTCTCCTAGCTTGCTCAGCTCCGCCCCTGGCGACTTGAATTCCCGCTTTTCTTTCGCGCCAGTTGCACCGGCGGCGGCGTTCCGAACACCCATATACACACAGCCTTCTATTTTTTTACCTGCTCACTGCCAATTTTTGCACACTCGCCACATGACACTCTGGGCTTTCTGTCCACAGCCATAGGTACTGCTATCGCCAGCACAGCCTCCTCACGGCGACTTGCGCGCACTCTGTGATTACTCCAATGCTTTGCGTTTCAAAGTTTGGGTTTCCTTCGACCTTTCAAATCATCCGTTACTGGATCTCCTGCCATCATCTCATGGAAACCTGTTGCGTGCTTGGTTCATGCTGGCTGTAAATCATCATCTGATGAAATATGTTATTTTTCCAGGACCCGGATAACTATTCACCGGCATCACGCTTCACATCTGCTCGCAAGATCATGCGCCAACTTGACACTTCCTGCCATTTTGCTATACTTCTCACATTTGTTCTACTAGGCAGTCGGATTTCCAGCGTGCCTGTTAAGCTTGTTGCCGGAAGTGTCCCATGTTCTTCACGCAATTCGCTTCGACAGCCGATACCTTGTCTGTGTCTACTTAGCATCCTACCATCCCACCAGGAAACTACCCGTATCATGCCCCGCCCATCTTCCAGCAAATTCTCAGGGTCCCTGCCGTTCATCATGTTTGACGTTCTTGAACCATTCATACGCCTGGAAATTCGACTCAACGGACGGGACCTGGGGCCTGGACATATGGAATTTAGACCTCCAGGACTTCAAGCCGTCCCACGTCGCTTACTGGAGTCGTCGTCTCCGAGGACATGACGCGCGCTATATGCAGTTATGGCGCGTGAGGTGGCGATTCTAATTCTGTCAGCACAGCCATCGGTTGTTGACTCTCAGTCCACTCTTGCGTCTCGGGGTTCCTTGAACGCCACCCGCGCCAAACTCCCCAAACGCTGCGCAGTTCGTTTCGTGCTTGTGCTTGACGAGCGTACTTTCGAACCACCAGTTTTACGATTGTTGCATCATCCCGAAAACAATCTTACTCGGAAATATCACTACATTCCACCTACTGCTCGTTCATATCTCTGTCGCTAAGCTTCCCGGATGACTGTCCGGAATCTCAAACTTGGATACTAGTGGAATTTGCACAGCTCGTTGGCAGTTAACACTAGTAGTATACGGAGAACCAGTGTAATGGCCGTAAATACTGCGCGTCAGGTCCATGGTGGTGACTGTAAGAAGTAGTCTCATACATGGGTTAGATACGCACCGTCTAGTGGTGAGCACAAGGGAGTGTGCGTTGACCCTGTCAGAGTCTGAGAGTTTACTCTGCGACTCGGAAAGCTCACACTTACTTGAGACTAGATCATATGGTCGTGTTCCTGAGAGATCCTAGTCGGGAATTCAAGCCTTTAAGAGTGCCCGAGGTGGTGGGAAGTAACACGACTGGAGAATGGAACGTCGTACCCCAGGGGGTGAACTAGTACATCAGAACTGTATACTGATGCCACTGGATGCTAGCCGGTGTTCCAGCATGGCAGATGTGAAGGGAAGGCCGGTGACTTGCCAATGAAGACTTGGAAGGTGGAAGATGTTGACTTTGGGCAGCCGAGCAAGTGCATACCCTACGTCTCTTGCAATCAGAGTAAACACACTCTGGAACCCTATATAAAGCATTTGATGCGCATGTAGCAGCTGGTCCATAGCCCAACGAGCTATTCAGCGTTCCTAGTTCCCTGCTGAGCTTTACTCTCCTACACTCGCAAATACTATGACTCACCAGATAGGGGGCTGCACTCTGTATCCGCTCCGCGGCACATATTCCATCGGAGTATTTAAATCATCGCTCGTTCCCATCTCCCTCGGCCTCGTCCTGCTTCTATCCTTCCTATGTTCCCACGTACCGCATGCATACGCAAGTCCTCATCCCCGCTCATATCCATACCCCATACAACTATCAAATGCTACCTCTGGGCCCACAACAGCAAGCACATATCCCAATACACGAATCAGTACTAGCATGAACGCAGGATTGCCGATCCAGAAGAGAGTGGAGGGCGACGAGTTCGATTTTGTTATCGTTGGAGGAGGTACATCGGGGTTGGTGATTGCCGAAAGGTGCGTACATTATTTCTTACTTTCATCCCTCTTCTCTACTATTGCTCTACATGCAACACCCTCGTACGCAATATCAAGCAGCTGCGTCGTATCTGAAACACGGCGTTTTGTGTGGCACGTTAGGAGACCCCCTGTAGACCAATTTGTTCGTCTACGCGTACCATGTCGCGCTAAGCCTCCCAAGTAACGTGTATGTCACGGGCCTTCATTCGGGAAGGCACGTGCCTTTGGATTTCTCTATTTCTCTTTCGCCATTTCTACCGGTCTGGTAATCACTGGCTGACACCCTACGGCTGTGAACACCATGGCAGACTTTCTCGAGACCCTACTGTCTCAGTTGCGGTACTTGAGGCCGGTTATGATGCAGAGTCGGACACGACGCTTGTGCCCGGTAGGTCTCGGTCTTCCCATCCACATGTACGAGTTGACTCCTTTTTCCGCCGCTAGAACTTTACACGACCTTCATCGGCACGTCCATCGACTGGAAATTCACCACCGTCCCTCAGACAAACGCCGCCGGCCAAGTCATCTCTTTACCGCGCGGCAAAGCCCTCGGAGGAACAAGTACAGTGAATGGAATGTATTTCGTTCGGCAAGTAACTCCGCACGCACATATCGAAAATTCCCAGCTGACGCTGAGCGTATGGCGGACCAGGGCATCGCAGAAAGAATACGACGCCTGGGAAACGTTGGGAAACCCGGGATGGAACTTCGCCTCCGTCAACGCGCATATTAATGCTGTAGAGCATTTTCACGTGGCGTCTGTTTCGCCCCCGAATACTCCTGGTAAGGTTATGCCGTCTCATTCAAAGACATTTCGCTGATTTCGATTACTGATGCTGTAAAACAATAGCGGATGCCTTGACGTTCGAGGCGTTGGACAACCCTTGGAATCATGGACACACCGGGCCCATCCAAGTGTCCTACTCGAATTATTGGAGTATTCCCGAAGTTGTCATCCCAGCATATTTGAAGTCTCTGAATAAGCTGGGCGTACCCAGGAACAGACACGCCGTAAGTCTCCACAATCTTTGCTTTTTTGCTAAAATCTGCCTTCCCTGAGCACCTCTCCTATAGGCAAACGGCGATACCATCGGCGCTTGGCAAGCTCCTTGTACGATCAAACCACATAATCGCTCCCGCTCATATGCCGCCAACGAGTTCCTCTTTCCATACACGGCTTCGCGTCCGAACCTGCAAGTCTTTACGGGTGCATATGTTACAAAGATTGATTTGGTGGCTACCAGTGGCGATGAAGATGTAGATGCGACCGCTGTGGAGTACGTCCTGAATGACGATACAGAGAGTGAGACCAGGAGCGTGAGTCTCAAAGATGGAGGGAAGGTTGTAGTTACTGCGGGTAAGAGCTTCCCGCTACTTCTACATTTCCTTCAAAGAGGAGATGAGAGTCGATGAGTTTGGGGCTGATGCTGTGTACACTTCAGGGACGTACCAAACTCCAAAGATCCTAGAACTTTCTGGTGAGTCGGCGATTATTGAACTTCCTGCAGTTGATAAAGGCTTGGAAAAGGCATCGGTAACCCGTCTGTTCTCGGTGCCTTCGGAATATCGAACGTCGTAGATCTACCCGGTGTGGGCAATAACCTTCAGGTAGGCCTCTCTTAGGCGCATAGCCTTAGAATGTAGGCATAAGAAGCTGACGCGACCCTTAATTGTCTTTCAGGATCACGCTGCAATCCTCGTAGGTCCCCTTCCATCCCGTAATCTTCTTCGAGGCCTGACGAACGATCGAACAGACCTCCTTTGAACTCATCCCCAGTCTAGGCACTTCCGGGCCTCTGACGCAAGAGGACCTCGCTCGCAATGCAACCTTTGCCGCTCAGCAGTGGCAAACCTACGTGAACGAAAGTCAGGGAGCATATGCTTCCGTCCCGGGTACAACTCTGGCCATGATCCCCCTTCAGTCTTTCATTTCCGCTGCAACGTTGGAGAGTATGCTGGAAGAGTTAGACGCGGCATTGGGGGTGTATGATGGAACGCCTCAGGAGACGCAGATAGCATTGCAGAGAGGGTGGTTAGAAGACAGGACCGTTCCGCAAGTCGAGTGAGGGCCTTCGTAATTCGGAGATGTTCCCGTTCGTTGACGTTCGGATCTGAATTAATTGTAGGCTTGTGCTTCTGCCCGGTTTGATGGACCCGAGCATCATTCCCGACCCGAGCAAACACCATATAACCATCGCCGCCGTCTACATGCGACCGTTTTCTCGCGGAAACGTCCACCTTGCATCCACTGACCCTCTAGCGCTACCCCGCATTGACCCAAACTATCTGGCAATCCAGGATTTTGGTACGTTTTCTCCCAATATACCTCCCCGACTGTCTAACATATTTCGATGATCACTGTGGTTATGCCTTGAAAGAGGTGGGTGTGCTCAGGGAAGCAGTCCGCTTCATTGTTGATACCCTAGCAACGACGGCACCGCTATCGAGTCTTATCGATGCAGCATTGAACCCTACCCAAGGTCAAACCGACGCACAACTTGATGCATATATCAAGGAGGGGGTATTTAGTAGTTGGCATCCATGTGGTACGTCACATCCGTCCTTTGACTAGTGATTGATGCCTGGATGATGTGATTGGCTATAGGTTCAACGTCAATGTTACCACTAAACCAAGGCGGAGTGGTTGATCCGAACCTGAAGGTCTACGGGACCAGCAATGTGTATATCGCAGATGCCAGCATTATTCCTCTTGTAAGTGAATCTTCGTGCTCGCGCAGTTAATCTGCGAGTCCCTTGTGCTGAACTATGGTAACAGGAGATCGTCACACACACAATGGCTACGGTGTATGCCAACGCTCACAAGGTGTGACCTTTTGCTTTCGTGTACGATATGCGTGTGCTGACTGGTGTTTGACTGTGGTTCCACTGTTCGCGCCCTCGACGGTGCATTTCCAGGCTGCGGACATTCTAACGAGCAGTTAACGAGATTTATTATTTGTATCAGTGGTTGTATCAGCTTACCACAGCTGTTGCCATATTTATACAGTTGAATAGCCTGGAGTAACACACTGCTCGGCTTTTGCTTTACTCGCATGTCTCCCATCAATGGACCTCTTTTGGCCAGAAGACGAAAGGTGATATTAATCACCTGGTTGTTTTGGATTCAAAATGCTCCTTTTAACGTGAAGAGTTTGGACTCAGCATTCAGCAGAAAACAGTACCTAGTAGATCAGGGGACTCCATATGTATATGCCTCGGCAACATTTCCAGGTGCTCAAGAGAATTTGAAGGTTTAGAGACAAATGTATAGATAGAGGAAGTCGAAGTGAAAAGACCAACGTCCCGGGAGGAAGCGCGCTCGAGCAGACCGTGGGAAACGCCATGTGGGAGTTGGCGCTTCCCGTTTCGCTTCCTTCCTCCTCCTCGGACTGCTACTCAAATGTTTCCACTTCCTGAGAATGCTGAACTTCATCGTTGAAAGGGTATTATTTCTGGACCCAGAAGGATCATCTAGAATGCTGGTATATAACGCAAATGTTGTGCTATCACCAACCTTGCTGCATCCAAGAGACGGCTAGACTCTCAGCGTGACAGCGTCGAGCAGGACAACTGTGAGCGGTTGGGATATCGCAACGGTATGTGAGTTTCCTTTCCTACAAATAGACATCATCCATCCTCACGTCTATCTTCTCAGGCATGGGGAAGCTCTAGCGATACCCTAGATTCATGCGCATGCTCGACCTTGTACTCACTTATGGTCACATCTTGCATCTCGGCACCCCGCTCTCTATCAACAAGGACGCCTTGCCGAGCTTCTCTTCGGATTGAGCTAGTGCAGAAATTGGAAAATGGGGTCTCCAATATCACGGAGCCAGTCACACCGTCCTCAAAATAGTTGCCGTCTACATGGAATACAGAGTTATTCCTTTCCCTTCCCGGAAATGTAGTCACCTGTTTGCAGTCATCTTGATGTTGTTCAGATGCCCTTCCATAATGTCAATGGATCAACCTGGGACCGCCTTTTATGAATACACGCAAGATGTTTATGCAGGAGTCGTTGAACATGACTGCACAAATAAGCACCTCAAATTAATATACACCAACGAACTCGAAAGGGCGAGTGAAGGCAGAAGGTAAAGGAGAAGATGGTATTGAACTGAATATCTTCATTCCACGAGAATGGCTAACATCCACACGTAGGATATATGTCAATTCTCAGCCAACGATCTCTAAGAATATCAAGTTACGATCAGCCGCTATTTGGCTTACTCATAGCAAAACAGGAAAACGTACCGTAACACGCCAACGTCGGAATAAACCACTTAAATTCCGACGTGCACAAACGTGGTCCAACGATGCAAAGGAACCCCCGCTTCTCGCATGGATTTCGTAGCAAGGTGTACGGCCTCTGCCGAATCACGCACGTCGGTATTATCAAGACTATTGCGCAACATATGCTTGTAGAATTTCTCAGCAAGTACGGGCCCATCGTTGTCGCTCATCGTCCAAAGTGTTCCGACAATCGACCGAAATCCACAGAATTGCATCGCCGCAGCAAGAGTGAGCACTTCGTCAGGCGTCTTGGATGTTGACTCTGAAGCCGCACTGTGGCAAGCAGCTAAAAATGCCAGCTCGGCGTTTGGAAGTTTTGCTTGCATGATGTCACGAAGGGATAGTTTCTTCTTGTGCAGGATGAATCCCGACTTGAAGGGAGAGTTTGCATCGAGCATCCCATGACAAGCAAAATGCGCCCACGGATGGTCTTGAAGGTCGTCAAGGACGGCATCTGCTTTTGCACCTTCACCGTCCCGTATTTTCAAAACATCACCGGAAAACAAGTTCTTGAGTTTGCAGAATTCTTCCTCGACCTGCAAATGTCAGGTTTGTCAGTCATGTATATCTTGTAGGGCCATTGACTACATACTTTGGGTAATGAATTTGACTGCCCAACGGCAAGCAACCGAGGGACAGACCTGCCCTTCACTGCTGTTTCACGGGAAGCAATCAGAGATGAGAGGGTTGGAGTGTACGATGACACATAGAGATCCGGAAATCCCTCTATCAAAATGCCTTTGTCGTTGTAGATCCCAGAAGCATGCAATGGAAGGGCAGCCAATCGACCGGATGGACACCACCAGACGCGAGAACCCTTCGTGTGTCCCATTTCCTGCAGCGCAAGAGCAATAGGCTGGCAGACTTCTTTCCAGAGGACTTGAAGGATATGTTTCACATCAAATCGTACAGATCGACGATCAACCCCGAATCGGTCTCCGTCTCTATTCATGCGATCCGCAACCACGAGTTGAGTTGATAGTTTGTTCACTGTGGAGGACAGGTTTCCAGGAAGACGGACCAGAAGTGGTGGCTCAGTTGCTCGCAAAATTATCCCGTCTGAGCGATGTTCATCGACGTTAACTAGAATGACAGGCCCTTCACTGGCAGCGGTTTGCAGGGTGGGGAAGGGTGTCGCCTGCAAGAAGCTTGAGAATCCATCGAGCTGGCGGATCTCGGATATGATTCTCTCATAGTCTTCTGAGAGTTCGCGATTATTCGTCATCTTGACATCAAAGTCGAGTCCGACTGCAGCATGAGGAGTGGAAGAAATGAATATGGGTGACATCCCCAGAAGGTTGGCATCAGAAGACACGGTGAGATGCTCTAGCTGCTGGCAGACTATCTTGAAATCATCCGCCAAACTTGGGTTTACTTCGTGAAGGGCTTCAATCGAATGTCGGTAATCGCGCATTCGGGACCAAAGTAGCGCTCTCCCCTGTTCTAGAGCTTGCACTGCGATTTCCAACTCGCTCTTCCAGATAGCACACGAAGCAGCATGAGTAGCAAGAAAAGAGTTGTTCTCTGTAAGAAATTGATGCTGCAAATCGATTGTGGGGGTTGAGGTGAGGCACCGATCAAGGAGTTCGAGTGCCTTCATATGACCACGTAAAGACGAAGAATGGCCAGCCGTTCTTGCCTTGAGCGCCCACTCCATCGCGAATTTAAAACACATAACTGGAGTGCCAGTGGCACAGCACAAATTGACGGCCTCCTCAAACTGGGTGAAAGCTTCTTCATAATCACCCTTTATCCAGTAGGCTTGTGCCAGATACCTGATAGCCATGCAGTGGAGACTGTCTGAAGGCACCCCATCATAGGCAGCCACATTCTCACGACATACCTCCAATGCGTCATATTGGTCTTCAATACGGCCACTAAATTCACAGCGCAAAAGAGCGACAGTTGCAAGGGCTCCCAGAGACCGCAATTTGGCCGGATGGCCTGAGGGAATTAGAGTGAGAGATTTGCGCAATAGGGCGATCGCTTCTTCAGCGTCGTCAGGTTGTCGCAGTCTGCCATAGCGGAGGTCGATACACACGGCGAGATTGCGCAAGGTTCCCCAGCTATCGGGAGATGAGAGGGAGACTGCTTCCCGAAAAACAGTGATGGCTTCTTCAAGGTCATCCAATTGGCGCAGGCTATAATACCGGGAGCTTAGGCACAGCGCGAGTGTGGGCAGGTAATCAACTAGATGAAGGCTGAGAGGGCCAGACCTACTAATCGCGACAGCTTCACGTATAGCCTTAATAGCACCATCAAGGTCTTCAGTGCGCCAAAATAGCTTGTAGCGGCACTGGAGGGAAGTGGCGAGGTTCGATAGGTAGTCGGCGTACTGGATATGACCACGGGGTGTAAGCGCCAGTACTTCGCGGAAGCATGTTATCGCCTCTTCCAAGTCTTCAGGCGCATCGGATCGCTGATAGCGATTATAACTGGAAACTCCTAGTTGATGCAGAAGGTCTGTGTGGTCTGGACCGTGACCAACAGTTCGAAGGACTTCGCGAAGTTGTTTCATCCCTTCGTCAAGACTGCTCAGCTGCCCGGGGTCTCGATAATATTGAGAATCAAGGCTGTGTACAAGGCTACCAACATGCTGAGGATGATCGGCCGTTCCTTCGCTGAAAGCCACTAGTTCACGGCGAATGTTTAGCGCTTCCCTGGAATCTTCCGCCCGCTCCGACCACACAAATTGGGTGTCCAAATAGTCTGCCATATGACTTTTGATCTGGAGACGAACGGGGCTGTCTTCCACAGGACAAAGATCAAGGGCCTCGCGAGAGAAATCAAGAGCTCGTTCAACATCGCTGCGATCTCCCGTCACGTCATATCGAAAATGAAGGTAGGTCGAGAGTGAGTCCAGAGCGGAATGGCGTTTTGTTGGGTCCACCTCCATGGCCGAATATTGGCATTGAATGGCCTCATCAAGATCCGACATCTCCCTGGCCCACTGGAATCGTTTGGCTAGTAGACTCCCAAGGAGGCGCAGAGACCTATATGTCTCGTCTTCGTCAGGGGGAATGTTCCCACCCGGTAGGCATGCGATAGCCTCACGAGCACATTCAATAGCACCGTTTAGGTCCTCAACCCGACCGTTCGCCTCAAAGGTTTCCCGGAGAGACACGGCTAGATCTCTGAGATACAGAGGCCGACTTACACTGTTATCTGGGAGAAAAACAAGAGCCTTCCCGTAGCTATTGGTAGCCTCCTCTAGATCCACGAACTGCCTGACCTTCCGGTAACGAAGCACAAGAAGGTCCCCTAGTTGATCCAAGTTCTTCGCCAGATATCCATGTGCTTCTTCGTCGTCAGGGGGTACATTCCCACCCGATGGGCATGCGATAGCCTCACGTAGATGGTCAATCGCTCCGTTCAGGTCCTCAATTTGACCCTTTGCCTCGAAGGTGTCAAAGAGGCATACGGCTAGATCCCTGAGATATTCAGACCGGCCTCCACTGTTATGCGGGAGAAAGGTAAGAGCTGTCCTATAGCTCTCTGCTGCCTCCTCGAGGTCTGCGATCAGGCCGAACTTCTTGTGACGAAGCGCGAGAAAGTATCCTAGTCGCTTTGAGTGCTGTGCCAGATACTCATGTGTCTCGTCTTTGTCAAGGGGTAAATTCCCATTCGATAGGCATTCGATAGCTTCATGTACACGATCAATGGCTCCGTTTAGGTCCTCAATTTGACCCTTTGCCTTGAACGTCCGATAGAGGGACAGGGCAAGATCTCTGAGATAGTGAGGACGTCTTTCACTAATATCTGGGAGAAGGGCAATAGCTGTCCCATAGCTCTCGTTCGCCTCCTCGAGATCTGCGATCTGGCTGAAGTTTCGGTAACGAAGCGCGAGAAGGTCCCCTAGTCCGTTCAAATACTGGGCCTGAGATTCGTGTGTATCGCCTTCGTCAGGCTCTGTCTGAGACAGCGACACCACCTCGCGATACCACCGGATGGCTTCATCGATGTCCTCTTTTCGCCCATGCTCCTGGAACCTAAGTCTGAGTATTTTCACAAGCTCCTCGAGGTACGGTTGACGATCATCAGGTGAGGCGAGCATCAGAGCTATGCGATAGTTCTCGATCGCCGCATCGACGTCCTCAAAACCGTTTGAATGCTTGAAACGAAGTACTAAAGCATCTCCGAGAAGGGAGAGAGACCCGGTGATGATGGTGATGATTTTTTCTTCGTCACGAATAGACCCGTCTTTCCATGAAGGGGGAATCGTAAGAGATTCGTCCAGGTATGTGATAGCGTCGTCGATGTCTGCCGTGTGATCCAGGGCTTTGAAGCGGCTGATCAATACCCGGGCTATAATGAACAGCGCTCCTGGTAGCAGTGGATGATCTGGACGTAAAAGAGTAAGGCCCTCACGACACTTTATAAGGGCCGCCATGGTGCTGTCGTCTCTGACATCCCATTCCTGAGTTGTACCCAGGAAACTAGTCAGATCCTGGAAAAGCACAACGAGATCCAGGATAGAATGCAGGGTATCACTATGCACGTCTCCCGCGTGAGTCATGCTTGACGTGATAGCGAGTGACGGATAAGGTTTCTTGGGTAACAGTACTGTTTTATGCTGCCGCGAAAGGATCTGGCGCTGTGGACGTTCAGTTGGACAGAAATGTGCGAGGTACAAGAACGGGACTTACCATGCGTCAATGTTCGCGTTCAGAGCAATAGATGAACATCTAGCAAGAGCGAAGGGCAAGTATGTGTCACAGGGTCACGATTTCGATAAGACATATCAAGCCCGCCTAATATAGACATCGCAATCACATCCCTTGATTAGTTAAGTTCAATACCAGATGAGAGCCTATCTATGGAGGTTACCGCACCTAGAGATCGACAACCCTCTTCTCGTTATCCCAATAGGGCTATCACAAAGCCGAAAGGGGTATGTATAACTCAGGTAAACCACGAGGAGGGTCATATAAAATCTTCGCTTACCACATGTGGACTGCCCCTGGTTCAACGCTCACATACATCGAGGTGGCAATATTAAGGACACAGGGAGTCCCGTCTGAAGGACCCTCAATGATCTGGATTCTTGTACGGCCTCCAGATTGTCTTGCGCCACGTTCCGAGGGAAATCTTGAGGGATACAGGAGCACAAAGATCATCTGGCCATGGTACGATCAGTCGCTGTCGCATGTTGTGAACGTAGGCATTTAGGTATCAGTAGCAGCGGCAATGTGATTTGTAACCTGCGCCAGGAGTATGTCGGATCCAGGCAGTGGCAGCTACGAAAAAGTGCATCAATATACACCTAAACTTTTATAAGAAATCATAAGAAATACCTGAATCATAAGAAATACCGTAATTATTCGCTGCCGTCACGGTGTATGGTCCGAAAAAGACGTCTGGACTCAAAGAGACACCGCCGAGCGCTAATTTTATTTTATTCTTCTCACGGTGTTGTCCAAGGCGCGTTCCTCATTTTTCAAATAATAGCCTTCACCTCAGAAAACACTTCAGTGAGAATCCACGAATCATGCAGAGTGTATACTCACATCATCCAGACAATCGTAAATCAGATACAATAGGAGAACAAATTCAAGCGAAACCAGACTCAGATGGAATTTCGGGTCCGAGTCCTAGTATCAACTTGGGACGAACTCGAACTTAAATAATCGCTGAGACATTGTTAGAGGACTCTTTCTATGATATAGTTGAGGTATGTTTTCAAGACTCGTGCTCAGTCGGCAGAATTACCTACATACACCCCGCAGTTCCGAAGCTCTTGAAAGTGAGTGCGACCGCATCGCTCTGGGGTTAATTTTCAATGATACACTAGCTCAGATAAGTGGGCCCAGATGCCCCGGCGAGCCCGCCAGAGAATCAGATATTTGCCTCATGGAGATGGCCTAGGACGTGATAGAAGTTTTAAAAGCGCGATCGGAGAGAGGTTCGCTTACATCTGAGTTCGCCCTGTCTTCCTCCTCTACTCCTGATATTTCCGGAGAATTATTGAAGGAGGCCTTTATAAATCGGTAAAACGACCGTATGTTATAACACACAGATTCTTCGGCCATTTTTTCTCCAAGATATTTGTGGAATTTCCGTGCCCCGCTCTATTCCGACGAGAGTGATATCTCCGGCATCCTTTGATCTCCGTGACTTTGCAATTCGCATAGTCCACTTATGTCTTCGGCAAACTGCATTGCTACGAGTCAAATTCTTGCCGCGAATCAGTCAGTAATTTGTCGAATGGTGTTCTTTGTGAGTACAAGTGCTTGTACACGTGTCCGGCTACAGCACTAATGCCGCAATTCCGTGTGAACTCAGAGGCCCTTTTGCTTCATGAATGCTTCATGAATGGAAGCATTGGCTGAAATGTATGAACCATGTGTTTGGCTCCCGGGTGTATGCGCCTTATATCTACCACGGGGTTCAAATCAGTTCGAGGACGTTCGTCTTTCCTCATCATGCTCGCTCTCGCATGGCCTACGATAGCGGTGTTTCTTCTCGCAGTCGCTTTTTTGAAAGCGGTAGTGGCTATCATTCGTGAACGCCGGACACGTAAATTAATGCCTCCAGCTCCTCCAGGCCTTCCTTTCCTTGGAAATACTCTGCAGCTGCGACAAGAAGATATGTGGCTTCAGTTTATGGACTGGAGAAATTCATATGGTATGCCTGCATAATGCATACTTCACTGAACTCTAAGCTGAACAAAATCCTTTCTTCAAGGTCCTATCTTTTCCTTGAGCCTTGCCGGTCAAAAAGTTGTAGTGTTAAGTAAATTCGGCGCCGTGACTGATTTACTTGGTGAGAATTTCTCTAACTTCTCAAGTGTGTAACGAGCTGATGGGCTTCGTCTCGTGGGATTTATTGACCCCACAGATCGTCGGTCTGGCATTTACAGCGACAGACCACGTAGTATAATGACCAATGAGATTTTAACGGGCGGGTTGCTCTTAGCAATTATGCCTTATGGCGATAGGTAAGTAAGCTCATTCTTAATTTTCTTACGACGCAATGATGATTCAATATCCAGATGGCGAAAAATGCGCCGTGCTACACATGACAATCTCAATATTCGGGAAGCGCAAATCTACAAACCTATGCAGGAAGAAGAGGCGTCACGTCTACTCTCATACTTTCTACGTGACCCTGATGACTGGGAACAGCACTTTAGACGGTACGTGTTGGATCTCAGCATATCCCGGTAGGTAGTTAACGTGAAACTATATGCGTAAAGGACAGCAGCCTCTACGGCTATGGGTGCCATCTACGGACGACCGCTCGTTGACTCGAGCACAGACGCAATGGTAGCACATATCAACGAACTGGTACACACCTTAACAAGATCGGCGACTCCGGGGGCTCATCTCGTAGAAGTCTTCCCCTCCATGCTTTACATTCCAGAGTGTTTCGCAAAATGGAAGAGAGACGGGAAGAAGCTACATAAATATTGGTCGACGGTGCTTCATGATTTCACAATGGAGGTTCAACATAAAGCGGTGAGTCATTATCAACAAGAACGATATCGGGATCTGATAGTTTGGGTCAGCAATCGGGTAAGTCCCTTCCATGCCTGGTGGCCAACCTTTTGGAGAACTCAGACAAGTATGACATGAGTCGTCATGAGATTGCATGGCTGGCTGGCATGTTGGTGTACGTAATATCCCATGGCTTATATCACCAGTACCCACTATCCATATACTATCTAGCTTTGCTGGCTCGGAAACGGTGACCACTTTCTTGAACTTCTAAGCGAATGTTTATAGCTGATTGGGGGTCACAGACAGCTACAGTGCTCACTGTTTTCCTCCTTGCGATGACATTGTACCCGGACGTCCTAGCGCGTGCGCAGAAGGAGATCGATGAAGTCGTCGGTCGGGAACGCATGCCGAATTTCGATGATGAAGGGAGTCTTCCGTATATTAACGCCCTAATAAAGGAGGTTCTACGATGGAGACCTGTCCTTCCGCTCAGTACGACACATCTTGCCTTTTTCGAATTGGAACTGATTCACTTTATGCGTAGGTTTGCCGAGGAGATGCGTGCAGGTCAGTCATTTTGTCTTCTCAGCATACTCGACAGGCCCTCACATCTTGTGAACCACTCAGGACAACTGGTATCAAGGATACTTTATTCCAAAAGGTAGGCATCTCCAGAATGTATGTCGCAACCGCTTGTAACTGATGTACTTGGTGCAGGTACTACTGTCTTAGAGAACGTGTGGTATGTGGGCTACGTCCTGCTATCTTTATGTTCCCTTTAAAACCCCATATCTAGGGCTATGGCTCATGATCCGGAGTATTTCCCCGACCCCGACGAGTTTCGCCCCGAACGTTACCTCGACGGTGACGGAAAGCTCTCGGATTCCAAAACCGACACAAATGCTCAGAAATATTTTGCATTCGGATTTGGTAGAAGGTAAATTCCTATGATCAGAATCAAAGCAAATCTAACTTTGGCATATAGACTTTGTGCAGGGAAGCACTTAGCCGATCAGACTGTATTCATCGATATAGCCAGTTTTATATGGGCGTTCAGCGTCCAAAAGGCTACCGATGAGAAGGGACTACCAATCACGCCTTCCAGGGATGCGATCATCAATGACGGTGTTGTCGTGTAAGTAACAAATTCTATGTTCTACTGTGTTTGTCTAAACTGTATCCTCTTAAGACGTCCTGCCCCTTTCAAATGTTTGATCAATCCACGGTTTGCGACGGTTAATGATTTGGTTCATGTCGCGGTAGAGAGTTAGCTGTAGGCAAAATAGCTTAGTCTCGATGTTATATAATAACCTCCACTGCGTTCCAGTAGCAAATCCTGAGTCTATGTTTGAAACTGTTATGAATTGTGTTATGCAGGATAACTGAGGACCCAGATGTTCATCACAAAAAGGTGCCGGGCACGTGCAGCTTGATTATTGAGAGCTACAAAGCTGCACTTCATATGACTATTCCTGATGACCGTGGGCGGATGGAGCACTTAGACGGTGCAGGGCGGCTTGAAAATGGCCAAATCAGCAGAAGGTGACGAAGGAGCGCATGATACTTACGTTATAACACCGTCATCGATAGTAGTATCTGTTCTAGAGGGTATGATAGGCCTGCTGAGGTTCTGTACATAGAGAGGGACTCTGTATCATTGTGTCACCCATGACGGAAGCAAAAAGGAGTGGGAGCGTACCTCAGGCACAGGAACTTCGCAGAAGTAACAACACCGTGACAGCTGGAATATTGCCAGGCTGTTACTTTCGTTATCTGAACTCATCAAGAACCATGGCTTAGCTGACGTTGAGTGGTGCAATAATGGGCGAGCTTCAACGTACCGGACTGTCTTGAAATTGATCTGAATGATTTGGAGGAGGGCGATCTGCGTTTTTTGACTGAACGACGTTCATAGTACAAGATAGTCCTCAGACTTTTGTGAGTCGCAAAAAAGGGTGATAACCGCATGCTGTTCCATAGTAGCTTCTGACCTGGAAGAAGCGAGAAACAATCTGCGACAACTGGTGTGACCTTTATCACGCGCTGTCACAGGCCCCCGACATATTCCCTTAGAGTCGTCCGATCCGGAACCCCAGATAATTTCTGTAAGTCATTGATCTTCAACATGAGAGGCTCGGCTGAAGTGGTCATGGCAAGATGATCATCTGCAGCATGGCCTGCCAAGCTATGTTACTGGTAGGAACACTAGTGAGTGAGACCACTGGGATGGGAGATGAAGCATTAACTTTGTTAACGTACCGGTCACGTTGTGCAAGACCTTAGACACCTCAAGGGTTAGCCAACATCACAACTACACCTTTATGCAAGAATCAGTGATATAGAAGCAGAACGATACGATGTCGTCTACGTCGAGGCGACAGTTACAACGTTGCGGCATCGGAAGGTTCTGAGCGTCGCTGCATGAAGGGAAGGCGCTTGATCGAGCCTAGGGGAATAAGGACCCCGGGAAATTATCACAGAGTCGCTATCTCGCGAACCGGCCGTGGGAATTTCTAATTGAAGGTGGAATTCGATGTCTTTCGGATGTCGTAGTCGATACACAGAAGCCAATGGATGTAGGGATAATATTGGGCTTATAATTTGGGAAATACGCCATTTTAGGGCCTGTTTTGCAGCCTGTTTGTACGAGATTTCGGGATCGGAGCTCTGTGAGGACTTTCCGGGGTCCTAGGGAATACGCTGTCAACACAAGCGGGCGCTACAAGGTCTTCATTCTAGATTCTGGCTGAGCTCCAGGATGTCTATATTCCATCCACGATTTCGTTTCGCTTTATCTTGTACTTTTCCCATGCTCTGCTTGTATTACCTGGGTCTACGGAAGCAAGAATTTGAATGGAACCTGTCACTGCCATGGTACGTGAATATGGCCATTTTTCTAATAGAAATCCTCCTTATATAAGTCCCGTAGAGCTACCACTGAGTGCAACCTATCTTCCTTTGAAACCATGCTCAACCCGCCGGTTATTGTTGCGCTCTTTCTCGCTCTCATCAGTGCTGTCATTTTCTCGTTATTTCGTGGACGTCGTCTCAGGAAAATGATGCCTCCGTCACCTCCTGGTTTCCCTTTCCTAGGGAACATTCTACAGCTTCCGCGTTTGAACCCGTGGCTCCAATTCACTGATTGGAGAGATCAATATGGTTAGTCCAAACAGTCGTATCTCGCATATCGTAATGTAGGTTCAGGGTCGTCATCCGAAGGTCCAATCTATTCTCTCAATGTGGCGGGCCAAATCATCATAGTGTTGAATAGTTTTGATACAGTGACCGATTTGCTAGGTGTGAATTAATCTCTGGCCCCAATCATACCATAAAGATGCTCGCTCATTATGCCACTCTTTAGATCGTAGGTCCAGCATCTACAGCGATCGACCACGCTCAATTATGGCCGGTGAAATATTGGGTGGTGGCATCATACTTGCATTCGCGGGATATGGGGAACGGCAAGTGTACCCAGCTTACACTATCCTTTATCTGAGGTAATCGTGCTACCGCTGTTAGATGGCGTAGACTGCGACGGATTGCTACTGAAGGTTTCACTGCTCGAGCATCAGTAGACTATCAACCTATGCAAGAACGGGAAGCGGCACGTCTTGTAGCGCATCTTTTACGGGATCCAGTGAAATACGATGATCATTTCAAGCGGTATGGGGCCCATTTAGTAACAGTGCTTTATTCTAACATAGACACCCTTATGCTTCAGAAATGCGGCGTCCACCGTGCTGGCGGCCCTTTATGATCGACCCTTGGTCCACTCTAGCATAGACCAAATGACATGCGATATTAACGAAGTAGCCAAAAGCTTGAGCAACGCGGGGGCTGTAGGTGCATATCTCGTCGACATATTCCCCGTCATGTTGTACCTACCCGAATGGCTGGCACAGTGGAAACGCGAAGGCCGCCAGCTTCATGAGAAGTACTCAGCCATGCTCGAGGGACTTTTGCTAGACGTGCGGAGCCGGATGGTAAATTACGCACATCCTTTTTCCCTGTTTGGCTGTTCAATCGATGTTTTTTTCGGCAGCAGACAGGCGGGTTGAAGCCTTGTCTAGGTGCTTCGTTGATCGAAGCTGAGGGCCGCAATGAACTGAGCAAAAGGGAATCTGCTTGGTTGGCTGGTGTTATGTTGTACGTCCCTCTCCAGCTGTTCACCTTGTAATGATTCGAATCCTCGTTGATTTCTAGTGTCGCTGGTTCTGAAACCGTGCGTGTTCGGACAATTGACCACGTAAACGATTTGCTGAATGCAAGCGTTTCCCAGACTGCAAGTGCCCTCTCTGTCTTGCTGCTTGCAATGATGTTATACCCTGATGTCTTGAAGCGAGGGCAAGATGAGATTGGCATTGTCGTAGGAACAGATCGACAGCCTGGATTTCAAGATCAAAATGACCTCCCATACATAAACGCGATAGTAAAAGAAGTTCTGCGATGGAGACCTATTGCTCCACTAGGTGCGTATCAGAGTCCGTGATCCTAGGGATAGCTGTCCCGAAATGTATTAATGTTGATCTCTTCCCAGGCTTGCCGCGGCGATGCATGCAGGCAGGTCCTCCAAACATGCGGTTCAAATTTGCCAGTCCTCATTCTGTTTCTGATTTCACGTAGGACGATTGGTATCAAGGTTACTTTATTCCCAAGGGTCAGTCGCTGAGCACAATCAGAAAATGAGATATCTGACAATGCAATATCTCTTTAGGTGCTATCGTCGTTCAGAATACATGGTTCGTGTTGATTACAACTCAGTGTCACTCGCAGCATTTATCGAAGTCCTATATTTCTAGGGCGATGTCTCATGATCCTGCGTACTTTCCTGATGCCGATGAATTCCGCCCAGAGCGTTTCTTGGGCGGAAACGGCGAACCAGCGGAATTCATACCACAAACGAATACCCAGAACCATTTTCCATTCGGGTCCGGTAGAAGGTGAGTGAAACAGTCTAACCAAAATATATGTATTCAGCCTTGTGGTGTAGGATCTGCGCGGGAATGAATTTAGCATATCAGTCGCTTTTCATCAATACCGCCTACTTATTGTGGGCGCTGAACATCCGAAAACCATTGGATGAGAATGGGGAGCCGATTGTTCCTTCGGGTACGTGCATCGACGAAGGCATTGTCGTGTGAGTATCCCTGCAGATATCACACCAAGCTGGCATAGGGCTCATCACTATTTTCCTTCCTCGCGAAATAGGCGTCCTTCGCTATTCAAGTGTGCCATTGAACCACGGTTTCTGGGCGTTTCAGAGTTACTTGGCGAACTTTGAAAGTCCATCTGATCCCGGTGAAAACTTTCAATCCTACCGATGAATAGAGTATGGTCCCGCTCCTTTTTTTGCACAATTATAGTGATATCATATTGGAGAGCAGTTCAAACGCGTATTAGTAGATTGTGAGAGCATTCCTCTACAGCTCTTTCCCAAAATACAACACAGCGAACCACACAAGTGTCACATATAACATTGATCAATATATTCATTATCACGACAACCGAATCCTTGAGAAGTTCCGATGTCAGTATCCCTTTGTGTTTTCCTGCTTACCAGCTTACACACCACGTCCCAGGGTCCATCAACCGCGGTATAGAAAAGACGCCACGGCGTAAGAGATTCAAAAGAGAAAAAGATCCATCAGCCTGAGCGCTGAGCGATCGAGAGGATGAATTACCTTGCTAACCCTAAATTCTCGAGAGCCATCCGCGTAGGGTAGGACTTTTGAATCTGCGGAAACCTTGACAGGGACCGTATGGAATGTGTGAGGCTTTGCCAGCGCTCGATATAAACGGCAACACTCAGACAAATAAAAGGCTAGCCAAAATTCCCTGACTTGAAATGGTCTGAACCTCCACTGCGTTCCAGTGGCAAACCTCCAGTCTGTCTGAATCTATTCACGTTCAAATCTTTTATGGATTCTGTTACACAGAAAGTTACATACATGCGACGATTGAAGTATAGCTTACGAGAAATGTTCTCATAGGGGATGACTGAGGACTCGAATGTTCATCACAAGGTGGTGCCGAGCAAGTGCGGCTTAATTATTGAGGGCTACAAAGCTGCACTTCATATGACTATCCCTGATGGCCGTGGGCAGATGGAGCATTTGAACGGTGCAGGGTGGCTTGAAGATAGCCAAATCAGGAACAGGTGACGAAGGAGCGCATGATACTTACACTACAACACCGTCATCGACAGTGTCTGTTCTAGAAGGTATGATAGGCCTGCCATCTGAGTCTAATGCCTGTTCGATGTTGACTGCCCACAAGATGGTTGCAATGGCTATGAAGAGGGATTGACTAGCGAAATATTGTCCTATACAAATCCTGCCAAACGTGTAAATACTCAAGATTTGAAATCGGATATTATACGTTTACATACCGTCTACCCGATCCAAATGAAAGATGACCGTGGTGATGTGTATCATGAAGAGGCTCAGCCAATACACCGTTTGAGTCTAGGTATCGTTCAGGGCGGAATTCGTCGGGTTCGGGGAAGTAGGTAGAGTCGTGATTTATAGCCCTATAAACGACGAAATGAGGAAGACGTTTTAGTAGTAGAGAATCAACTTACCAGATGTTTTCAAACACGAGGGCGTCTGTAGTATATGTGAATGAATGTTTGGATTAGCAAGATAGCTCACCTTTAGGTATGAAGTAACCGTTATACCAGTCATCCTAGTGACATATAAGAGTAAATAGCAACGAGTTCAAGAGTTCATACCTGCATGCATCTTCTTGGTAGACCTACGTAATAGAGAAAATAAAGAAACGCTCTGCGCGGATTCACACGCATTGCTCACCTAAAGGCGCAACAGGTCTCCAACGAAGGACCTCTTTAACAATGGCAGTGATATAAGGTAGGTGGTCCTCATCCTCAAAGGTGGGTTTGCGATCCCGACCTACAACATTGTCGATCTCTCCTTGAGCGCGACGCATCACGTCAGGATATAACGTCATGGCCAGCATAAAGACAGCTAGAGTAGCGGAGGTCTACAAACGATCTTTCAGTCTCAGCCTTACTCTAGAGAGGGCGTGGAAATAATTTCATATTGTGAAACGTACAGTTTCTGCACCAGCGGCACTACATGAATGGCTTGATTTGGAGTTCATTGTACAAATAACACTCAAACACTCACAACATCGCTCCGGCTAGCCATGCCGCTTCTTCCTTGCTGAGACAAGTTTTCTCTTCATTTTCAATCAGAAAGGCTGAAAAGGTTTGCTGACTGTCACCATCTCGCTGTGCGAAGCAGTTTAGCCGCTCATCGCGGGTGTTATAACTGAAGAAGCGTACCAACTTCTGCTGAGCCTCGTTGAGAAGGCCCAAAAACATTTCCGAATCCTCTTTGAACCATTGTAGAGCCTTCCTTTTCCATGGCGCAATCCAAGATGGCAGGTAGAGCATGACAGGGAAGATATCAACCAAATAAGCGCCAGGAACGCAAGTTCTCGCAAGTTTGTGAATAAAATCGTTGATTCGTTTGACTACGTGGTCTTCACTAGGGGAAAGCGGCGGCCATCCGTATACAGCGGAGAGTACAATAGAAGCTGCAGAGCTTAAACGTTCGCCATGTAATGAGATACGACACAGTGCACGATAGATAAGTACTTACCGTTTAAGATGATCATTCCAATGCTCCGGATCTCGTAGTAGATGAGACACAAGTAGTGCAGCCTCAGTTTCCTGTATGCCCCGAAACCTACGAGAAGCTCTGGAATTGAAACATTCGTGTGTTGCGCTACGCATCCTTCGCCACCTGCAGTGCGCTAAGTATGCTGTTGGTAACGATATGGAATCTGCACCCACACATCACCGTATCTCGCTGCGGTAAACATCATACCCCTCGTGGCCAATTCGCCGCATACGATCAGCCGAGGGCGGTCACTGTACAACTGAGAACGTCGATCTAGAGTATAGATGGTCAGGGAGAAGAGAAGATGGGTAGATTGCACTTACCAAGTAAGTCTGCAGCAGGTTTGATGTCATTTAGGACGACGACAGTCTTGCTAGCTAAATTAAGGGACATGATAGGGCCTGGCTTGTGTGAACAGAATTTACACATATATGTAGACGAGTAACAAACCATACTGCGCCTTCCATTCAGTATATCGTAGCCATTGGCACTCGGAAGGGAGCTGAAATATGTTGCCCAACCCAGGAAGGCCTCGAGGACCGGGAGGTAGATTTCTTCTCATGCGAGCTCTGCCGACCACGTGTAGCGACAGTTTTATTCCCACAAGCAGACAAAACATAGTGTATATTGGAACCATGTGCGTGATCATGTCGAGAAACATGGCAAAGGGCTTTGACGAACCAGTGTATCAGCGAGTATCTAAAGCACTGCCAGTGATATAAGGCACTCACCTAAGGTTTATCATGGCGTCACCTATGACGGATGGGAACGCACGCCTCAGGCAAGTAACCAGACCATCATAACTTGGTTCCGTTATCATTCATCAGGGACGTTGCGTGGTGGTTTTATCATGGTGGGCTTCAACATACCGGCGGAATTTATGAACGCAGTACTTTCTCATGGCGCTGTGACACTCACTTTGTCACATGTGACGTGACATGTGACATGTGGCGAGCACGCCACAGGCGGGCGCTACAAGACCTTCCTGGATCCACAATTTCGTTTCGCTCTGTCTCGTACTTTCCATATGTTCTTGTATCTCCGTGTTTTTACGGACCATGATCAATCCCGGTGACATGGAAGCAAAAACTTGAATGGAACCTCTCATGGTACATGAAATTTATGACCAATTTTTTCAATAGAAATCCTACTTATAACAGTCCCATAGAGCTACCACTGCGTGCAAACTCGCCATGTTCAACCGACCGGCTATTCTCGCGCTCTTTGTCGTTCTCATCAGTGCTGTCATTTTCTCATTCTTTCGTGGACATCGCCTCAGGAAAATCATGCCTCCATCACCTCCTGGTCTCCCTGTATTAGGGAACATTCTCCAGCTTCCACGTTTGAACCCGTGGATCCAATTCACCGACTGGAGATATCAATATGGTTCGTCCAATAGTCGTACCTCGTATATCGTAATGTAAGTTCAGGGTCGTCATTTTAAGGTCCGATCTATTCTCTCAACGTGGCAGGTCAAGCCGTCATAGTTTTGAATAGTTTTGATACAGTGACCGATTTGCTAGGTGATTAGTTTCCGTCCTTAATGCCATAATAATGCTCGCTCATTATGTACTCTTTAGATCGTAGGTCCAGCATCTACAGCGATCGACCGCGCTCAATTATGGCCGGTGAAATATTGGGTGGTGGTATCATACTTGCATTCATGGGGTACGGGGAACGGTAAGCATACCCAGCTTACACAATCCGTCATCCGAGCCAATCGTGTTACCTCTGTTAGATGGCGTAGACTGCGACGGATCGCTTTTGGAGGTTTCACTGTTCGAGCATCAGTAGACTATCAACCGATGCAAGAACGGGAATCAGCACGTCTTGTAGCGCATCTTTTAAGGGATCCAATGCAATACGACGATCATTTTAAGAGGTATGGGTCCTATTTGGTAACAAAGCTTTATTCTGACATAGATTCCCTTAACTTGTAGAAATGCAGCGTCCACCGTGCTGACGGCCCTATATGACCGACCCTTGGTTGACTCTACTATAGACCAAGTGGCACGCGATATCAACGAAGTAGCCAAAAGCTTGAGCAACGCGGGGGCTGTAGGTGCATATCTCGTCGACATATTTCCCGCCATGCTGTACCTACCCGAATGGCTGGCACGGTGGAAACGCGAAGGCCGTCAGCTTCACGAGAAGTACTCAGCCATGCTCGAAGGATTTTTACTAGACGTGCAGAACAGGCTGGTAGGTTGCGTGCAGCCTGTTCCACTGTTTGACTGTTCAATCAAAATTTCTTTCTTCAGCAGACTGGAGATTTAGAACGTTGTCTGGGTGCTTCCTTGATTGAAGCTGAAGATCGCAATGAACTGAGCAAAAGGGAGGCTGCTTGGCTGGCTGGTATCATGTTGTACGTCTCTTTTCCATTGCTCAGCGGCTACTGATTCAAATCCTCGCGTTTTATAGTGTCGCTGGCTTAGAAACTGTGCGTATTCGGACAACTGGCCGCGTAGACAATAGGCTGAGTGCGAACGCTTTCCAGACCTCAAGTGCTCTCTCTGTCTTGCTGCTTGCAATGACGTTGTACCCTGACGTATTAAAGCGCGGCCAAGATGAGATTGACGCTGTTGTAGGGATAGATCGCCAACCTGGATTTCAAGATCAAAATGATCTCCCATACATAAACGCGATAGTCAAGGAAGTTCTGCGATGGAGACCAATCGCTCCACTGGGTGCGTACCTGACGCGATAATGTTAGGAATAAGTGTCCCGAAGTGAGCTGACACATGTCTTTCTAGGCGTACCACGGCGATGCATGCAGGTAGGTTCCCAGATATGGGGCGGGATTTGTGTCTGATTTTATACAGGACGATTGGTATCAAGGTTACTTCATTCCAAAGGGTTAGTGTTGAACGCAAGCTAAATAAAGATGAAATATCTGACAATGTATTATCTCCTTAGGTGCTATCATCGTTCAAAATACATGGTTCGTGTTAGTTTACAACCCCGCGTATATTGTGGGCTTTATCGAAGCCTCAAATATCTAGGGCGATGTCTCATGATCCAGCGTACTTCCCCGATGCTGATGAATTCCGGCCGGAGCGTTTCTTGGGTGGGAACGGGAAATCAGCAGAATTCACTCCCCAAACGAATACTCAGAACCATTTTCCATTTGGATCCGGCAGAAGGTGAGTGAAATAGTCTTATCAGAATACATGCATTTATTGTTGGGGTGTAGGATCTGCGCGGGGATGAATTTAGCATATCAGTCGCTTTTCATCAATACCGCCTACTTGTTGTGGGCGCTGAACATCCAGAAACCGTTGGATGAGAATGGGGAGCCGATTGTTCCTTCGGGTACGTGCATTGACGAGGGTCTCGTCGTGTTAGTATCTTTGCGTATATTACACCAAACCAAAAGGGCTCATCGCTATCTTCGTTCTACACAAAATAGGCGTCCTTCGGTCTTCAAATGTGCCATTGAACCACGATTTCTTGGAGTTTTAGAGTTACTTGGTGAGCTTTGAAAGTCCATCTGATCCCGGGAAAAACTTTCAATCCTACCGACGAATAGAGTATGGTCCCGCTCCTTTGTACGCACGATTATAATGATATCATATTCGAGAGCAGCTCAAAGCGCGTCTTAGTAGATTGCGAGAGCATTCCTCTACAGCTCTTTCCCAAAACACAACACAGCGAACCACGCAAGTGTCACATATAACATTGGTAAAACCAGTGATCTTCCGAGACAAACGGTCAATAACCTCATGTACCGCACGGCCCGTATAGTTACATGCTAAACAAAGGGAGACCAAGAAATATAAACTATGATGTGCCACTTGGCAATCAGCCCGAAGTATAGGTATAGTCCTGGGTTCCGGTGGTCGGAATTAAGAGTGAGAATCTCCATGAGAACACCGGTGGTAAGAGAGAAAGCTCATTTAAGATCCTAATCTAGTCTACTTACTTTTCCTCAAGCCGCCGATCAGGCCAACCACAGGTCCAATACTAGGTGCATTTCCAAAAGCCGCGCTCGAATCTGGATGTACCGCCCGGCGTGTTCGCATAATGTCAGAGGCCCCCAAACTTCTGGATTCTTGTGTCCTACTAGAGTATTCGGATAGTAAGCCATAAGTATACCGCAAACCGATTGAATGATCAACCTGCCAAAGACTGCCCCCACGCTGTAGGATGAAGGTCCTTGAGCTATTTGCAGTTCGCTAGAAACGTTCCCAGCCCACGCACTTTGACAATGGAGCCCCCAATGACAAAGCTGCTAATGCCAGAGCGCATACAACAAAGTTCATGGATGCAAGCATCATTAAAGCGTAAAGCTAGGTTCCGGACCAAGTGTAAAACTTAGAATGCAACGGATGCAAGAGAGGGTGAAAGCAACGAATGCGATAGATATTACAGTAGCGAATGTCCAGTATATATACTGTAGTACAGATCAAACTAATACAACTATACTGCGGACTGTGGACTGCGATCCTAGTACATGAACTGCGAGGTGCTGCGTGCACGACCAATATGATACTGCGCTAGTACTGCGATCTAATGCAAGTACTGCGGTCTAATACAAGTACAACTACGTGATAATAGGAAAAGAAGAGAAACGAATTCTTACACTCCCCCACAAGTATGCGATCGCGCGATACTTGATCCCTAGTTGCCTGTATTCCCCCACCCGCCGGCGTTGTTGTTGTTGTTGTCGTAAGACCCCCAGCCGCTGTTGTAGGTCGACGCCTGACTACCCTTGACGATCTG
>MLYV02000767.1:0-39656 GCA_001913855.2 Hermanssonia centrifuga | reverse complement strand
TTACCTTGCTTGACAAGGTTGTTCCACTTTCCACAATTCGTGAGCACTTTTCGACTTCCCGGAGTTTGCCGAACCGCCCCGCTGCGGCCCGGCGCTTGCACTCCCCAGTCGGAACTTCAGCTTACTTCAGAATTGGCATGTCTGCAACTCGGATCTGCGACAAACTATTATAAACATATATCATGTTTGCTAGCTACACCCCCCTCGGCCCATTTTCTCCCACCAAACCTTTGTTGTTTCATCTACTAATTCCTCCAAATGGTCGTCTTCAGCAAGAAGCTGAGGGTTGTGAGACACCTTGAAGAGCTCGTCTTTGAAGTTGCGCAACAGCCTGTTCGTCTCCCTCCCTGAGCTGCGAGACAAGGCAACATATGAATTTGAACAGAGTAAGTGTTCCTGATGGAGGCGATGCAATATCAATAAGGCTCAATAAAGACGTTTGGCCTTGTGAGCGGTAGTCGGTGAATCCATAAGTAGCGGTAACTGGGTACCGCCGTCGACACACGGTATGGCTTATCTCCTTTCCCGGGGTTGTCTCATAACTAATCCGAAATCATTGTTGTTTCACCTCTATAGGGATAACAGATTCCTCGAGACCAGGCAGCCATGTTAGGCCGTGTTGCGGTTGAGTTTGACTAGTAAGTACACCGGTCATGATGTATGCTTCTTACCGCTTCTTTCCGCTAGATTAAGCAGATTTTCTCTCTAAAATGTCATGTGCAGTGCTAAATATTCATGTAAATGCATAAGCTAGTACAATTCAACGTCTTTACAATTCTCTACAATATAAAGTAACACTTCTACTATGCTATTTGGTTCCAATGTCTCAATCTCATTGGCATGTCGAGCAAGGTTGGTGTCGGCCGCAGCCGGCGCTTCCCTAGTTATCAGGGGTCCTCATATATGCCAACTTTTCGTCAACCGTCCCGCAACGGCCCGCTTCTGCCCAGCCTCGCGTTCCGCTATCCCCATCACTCTGCCACGCCTTTCACAGCCTGCTTTAATCACGGCCCCAAAATTACTTCACAGCAATAAAACGATAATGGTGGAGAAAATATGCGTACAGATAGACAAGTGAGTGAGATGGAAAATGGCGGCAATGGAAGAGCAAGGTTTCTGCCGGCGGGCTGCCGGTATTTGATTGGACAAGTACTGGCAGTTTACCAGCCAACTTCGTACATTTTCTTGCGCTGTCGCACATATTTTATTGAACTCCTTCCGTGGACCTTGACCGAACGTCGTACATTAATATGTCACCTGAGCGACCACCCCAAAATGACGGCCGTTCAATAGGTCCTTATCTACGCCGTCGAGAAAGGTCAAACCTCACACCAAACGCAAACTCACGGGAAACCATATGCTAGAAACGATATCAAATCCCAAATTCCGTATCTGGTGTTCAGAATATCAAAGCTGCGTTACGACAGACGAGGCGACTGCTAGCAAAGGTGTGTTTTACGACGTTTGTCTGAAATTCAAACCGGACCCACTTTATTCAGATTACGTAGGAGAAACTTCGCGCTGGCGTACGTGTTGTGACGGAGCGTAAGCAGAAGGATCTCGAGGCTGATTTGGTTGAGGCAGAGCGAGTGATGAACGAGAGGACTTGGCGCAGAGGTACCACAAGTCGAGTTCTTTGGTGAGTAGTTTTCTGCTTCGCCCTTCGACTGTTCATTGATTTGTCGCATTCCCCATTTCAGAACGGCAGAAGGTTACGGGAAAGCTCAGCAAGACAAAAGGTCAACTCGAGGAGAGTACGGAGAAGAAAGAACGGAATAAGCTCGAGAAGCCGCTTCTCGAGCTGAGGGTGAATCTGAATTATATCATGGTGCGTAGTATCCTATATCTATATTATCATATCTACGGAAGCTAACGCCAACTTTTATCTTGTTAGCATCATCCTAAACTGAAGAATTGCATCTCACTATTTCCACCCGAAGTTCGACAACAACAGCCGGAAGAGGGAAATGGCGGATCTTCAGAAAAGGACAGAAAGAAGCAGACAGTCGAGGAAACGAATGCTCAACGAGAGGAATCTCGTCATAACAATTCCGACATCCTAAAAAACACGGCGTAGGTATATTCAAGAGAATGCTACCTTCGCAACTGCTCATTAACCTCCGAATAATAGCCATGAACCACCGCAACTGTGTCGGATCCTCCCCGTATTCCTCTTCAGAGCTGAGTTGGATTACCAGTCCTGATGCTGAGGACCAAGAATCCGCCTGGCAGGCACGCCGAGGGCAAGAGATCCACTTTTCTGGTACATGTTACCAAATCTGGAGGTGTCGTGCAAGTCCAACGCGCTGATAGAAAGAACGCCGGAGGGCTGGTCTCTAAGCAGTTTGGTGCTGTTGTCAATGGTTGGGGATGCTGAATATTTGGAGAACGAGACTCGGCCTATTCTCTTGCGCTGGCGTTCGGGAGGTCTTCCGTAATGCTCACCTTTGCTTGACACCCGCTTTAGAATGAAGCATGCTGGGATGACTGGAAAGTCTCGGTGGGGATCTCTGCCATACCCGCTTTGCTGGAGCTCGCGGTTGTTTTCTTCCTTATCGGCCTAGTCGTCCTACTATGGATGTCAGATACCGTCGTTGCCTTTGATCTCCGTTGTTGTTGCAGTTATGACGCTCCCAGCCTTCTTCCAGCGCTGTCCGTATAAATCACCGACTGGATGGGCCTGCGTTCTTATAGTTGGCACTTTGAAATGGGCGATACAATATATGTGGTCGCTCACCGCCAGATGGCGATGCAGCATCCTTTCCCCCGTTGGTCGGCGCGATCGCGTAGAGACTTTGGCTGCACTGCTGTATCCCGAGCTACATCACTTTCAGAGCTGGAGGGGAAGAGACTTGTTACATGATGGACTGGGTTCGAGAGAAATCTTCGATCTCGCTGACGTTGGAGTATCTGGAGAAGACCGCCAACTGCACCGAATGGGTACGGCACAGCTGGTCCAGAACATTTGCGAACTTGAAGTCATGCCGCTACTTAGTGCTCTCTCCTGGGTGCGCAAACGTCCCGAAGATAGTCAGCTACTAAGACAAGTTGCCAAATCCGTGGAGTCGACACGGCGACCGAATCGGAAGGGCTGAACGCTACACTTTCCTTTACGCAATGAGGCGGCTCAGTTCGGCTAATTCGGGGCAGTTACAACCTCTATCTGCCGTGGTGGAGAGGATCCGATATAAAGCTTACAAGACCGTCAGCGGGCAACACGGTGATGCATATGTCTTCCCAGGAGGCATACATCATAATGCCAGAGATTACACCGAACCTTCTACTCACGAATCCCTCGCTCAGGCGGAGGTGTGGGTTCTCATGCTACCTCCTTGTTCACACCCTGGCTTCTATCAATTCTACCTCACACAGTTTACTGCCCCGCATACATGGCGACAAGATTGCGACTCTATTCTCTTTCCTGAGAAACGATGTCAAAATTTGGGACGACAGCTCGTTCCGTGCGGGATGCTGCATACAACTTGAGAGGATGTACCTCGACATGGCTACCTTCAGCGAATTCATAACATTTCCTGGGACTTGCCCTGGATTATCAGCATACTATCCTGCAATATAAAGCAAATGCCTTCTCAGTCGCTGAAGTGCCCTTTGGATGCCTTGAGCAGTTTCCTGTCATCCCAATGGAAGAACTACAACTGTAACGGTCGGCTCATCATGACCGGGAAGCGAGTAGACGAAGACCTTGCCGAATTGAAGGAAATGGTAAGGGAGTTTATGCTCACCAGAAGCCTGTGGGGAAACCCTGCGACGCTATGGAGGGTGCGGAAGCGAAACGCGATCTTGCCCGGCGATAAATCAAGTCGGCCCATTTTCTGTTTACGGTAAAGAAGAAAGATCAGAGCCACGATCAAAGCTCGACTAGTTACAACATACGCACCTTTCTCCGAATCGAGGCTTGATTGAGTGAGAAGATATATTTTTGGAGTTCTGGGTAGAGGTCGTAGCGAGCTGAGGCCAGGAACGAAGGGGACATCGCATGGCCTGTGATGGCGGCTGGTCAACAATGGGTTCCGATGGGTTGTTATTGACGCGAATCAGATACCATCATCACTCTCGCAGTTGTAGCACATCGTGGCATGAGTCGTGTCGTTTACTGGGAACTGTGCAAGGATATTGAGCGGTGTAAAATCCTCTAAATTATAAGTAGTACGGTCTAAATGCAAGAATTACTGGTACAGTACGTAGCAGTTCGATATATACAATTCCCTCGTATCGTTCCCTTATTATACGTCGTGAAACTGAACTAGCAGGTTCATATGATCGCGTCAGCCGACGATCGTGACGGTTGTGGGGGTTCGACTGGTGGACTGGGTTGTTTGTCCGCCTCAAGTTGCTGTTCCACGTCTGGGGTTGGAGGATCTCCGACAGCTGCATTCAACTGCGCAGCCATCAAAGCTCGGAATCTCGAGTCTTTCCGGCGAACCTGTACGAATAGACATAGCTCAGAATCGTCGGCGAAAAACATAACAATATAAACCTACCAATTGCCGATATGTACCAGTCTCAGTAATGTGTCCCTCTATAAACAGTGGTTATAAGCAAAACAGCTATAATGCAGGACAGGACAACGCACCTTCAAGAACGACTATCCTCTCCGCACGAGCGATTGTCGACAAGCGGTGAGCGACGATTATACACGTCGTCTGCCTTGACCTCAAAATCTTCTCGATTGCGTCGTTTACCTAGAAGCAGTCCTGTCACTACCGGTCACTGCATAATAGTAATTCAAACATCCACATACCCGGTGTTCTGACGTTGCGTCGAGAGCACTCGTAGCCTCATCAAGAGCCAGTATGGCAGGCTTCTTCAACAACGCACGTGCAATAGCCAGTCTCTGTCTCTGCCCACCACTAAGACTTAGGCGGCCAACTAGAAAAGATTGATTTAGTATGGAAGACGGAAAATGGGCTAATGACGCCATGAACACCTACTCTCGGTATCGAAGCCCTTCGGCATTCCCCATACGAATTCGCAATTCGCTTGACGAGCAGCTGCTTCGATCTCTTCCCGAGTTGCGCTTTCATTCCCGTAAGCAATGTTGGATGCAATTGTCCCAGTAAATAGCACAGGGTCCTAAAGAAAGCAGCTCAGAAAAACGGAAACGACACCAAAGAGGCTAGCAGTGCACACACCTGAGGAACCACGCCAATGACGCTTCTCCAGGACGCAGGTTTGAACTCTCTGATGTCTGAAGTGGAACTCTTACGTAAAAGAAAGGTAGGACGAAGGCACAATAAACACGCACCTTGGCCATCGAACGTAACTTTACCCTTTACAGGATCATAGTACCTCAACAGAAGGGCATTGATTGAGGATTTCCCGCTACCACTTCCGCCCCTGCAAGTCGCATCCGTCACCAATTATTAACTATCTCTTGGAAAACGTGGAGAATAAGCCTACACGATTGCGACGCTCTCTCCCACGTTTATCTCCAAGTACAAGTCTTTGAGAACAGTAACTTCCGGCCGACTGGGATACTGGAAGGTCACGTTCTCAAAGCGAATCGGTCCCAGTCGCGAAGGTTCAACCTCGACGCCAAGGTCGGGGTTGATAGCAGGTTTACGCTCCAGGAGATCAAAAATACGTATACCGGCACCGATACCGCGCATAATCGAGGACTAAGAAATGCAATGAGCTCCTAGTAGTTAATTTCAGTAGAACGGACACTTACGAAGAAGCCCCTGACGTTTCCAAAGAGAAATTCAGAAAGGTGGATATCATAGAAGTGAAAACGCACGTTAGAGTTTGGAGACCACTTCCTACGTAAACTGTGTATAGCAGAAGACTCGTCAAGTCTCCGACGGAGATCATGCCTTTACTAACTAAGGTTCCACCTAGAATGCAAGCATCGAGCAGAGTCAACCGTGAGCTCTGGCTCAGAAAATCATGCATACACGCTCACCATAGGCAAGTAAAGCCAGAAGTGTGACATTTCCACTCCATCCAGTACTTCCAAAGAATATTCCACTGGCAACCGCTTCCTTACGAGCTAGGCTGAGGACAGTGCCTACTCTCTCATCAAATTTTTCTTGTTCAGCTTTGTGAGCGTTAAAGGATTGTACGGTTCGTAAAGCCGATAATGACTCTTGTGCAACCTTCAAGGAATGTAGATACAACCAGTCAGAAACTGATGAAGAAGCAGGAGACATATTCGCAGATACCTTGGTCATATCACCAAGAGCTTCTTGTGTTTTATTCGACAGTTTTTTCAGATACCGACCGTAGAACACCTGTATGCATACATAAGTCATACACCTGATTCGCACCAAAGACAGACGGCTTACAGCACCAAGGGACACGGGCGGAACGACAGCCAACATTAGGATTGTCAGCTGAGGGGAGATGTAGAACATAGCACCAACTGTTCTTGAAATTTAGCACGCGAGGCTTTTGATGCACAAATACAAAAAAACGCACGTCCGACTGAAGCCATTATGATCGAACGCAAACCATCGGAAAGGTTCTGTGTTACGCTATATGCGGGTTATAAATGAGATCTGTTGGGAATATCACGAGAATCCATAAACGTATGCACTCACCTCTCACCGACGATGCTCGAATCGACACTGAGTCTGCTGATGACGTCGCCCTCACCTCGCTCAACGAATTCGACCTCTTGGCGGATGGCTGCTTCGTAAGTCCGTTCCCGCAGACGTGCCACTATACGCTGACCTAGTACCCAGTAATTTATTAATACAATTCGGCCCGTTACATTCGGTGTAAGGTGAAGCATACCAGATATCCGCATAAGCGTAGCCCTCCCTGCATTTGCGAAAGCACCGATGGTGAACATGAGCAATAATATCGAGGACGCTTGACCTAGCGAGAGTCCTAACGGTATTTGCTAGATATATCTTGTCACGATGCATTCCTGACCACGCAGCATGATACACGCGATAAACTCACGGGTTGAGTGGAGGTAAAGAAATCGATTAATTTGCCGATTGTGAACGGAACACTCATGGATACTGTCGAAGAAACCAGGAGAAGTCCGATAGCAATTCCTAGAGGTTTCCTCTCAGGTTTAGCGAGCGATATGATAGCTCGGAACGACGATGCGCTTTTGGAAGGATCCTGCGTAGACAAAGGTAGAAAGCGAGACGACAGAGGACGTTTGGGGGGCTCCGGAGGTACCGGAGTTGTTGTCGTAGTTGGTGGTGGGGTCGGAGTCGCCAGAAATCTTGCATGGAGGAGGATGCTGGGTCGTGGTACATTCGCGTTGGTGGTAGTACGCGGCCGCGGCGGGGGATATTGAAGTCTGCATGGTGGTGGCTGTTGCCACACTCTGCTTGAGAGGGTTCTGCGCAGGACGAATGTCGCGCCAGTGTTCGAGAACGGTAGCCTCGTCCCCGAGCACGTTAGCAGCGAGAGCATGGTCGTCGACGAGCGAGCCACTGGGCTTGCGCTTGAGAGTATTCGGCGCGACCGTGGAATTGCGTCAAGCGTCTCCGGACGCGGACCACGAGGAATGACATACAGGGTGTGATGTTGTCACGAGTAAGTCACATAGTGTTACACTATGTGACTGTCACGTTAGACCCCTGGAATATAAATCAGTTAAACATAGATCCTGCTGGGACACATGAGCATCGTTTCTAATTCATCTGCGTTCACAGTAAGCGGAACTATTCATATGCTTCTGCTGACGGCTCAATCTGTCAGTGGCAATTACTGTGGGAGAGCCAGAGAGACGCGACGATCCATGCCAAACCTGATCTTCACAAAAGAATTCAAGAACCATTCCGCACTGCTTCGACGATCATGAAACCCCTCAAAAATATGAGCGTGCATGAGTGCATAGTTTCTAGTTCTAGCATACAATTTGGATGAAAGCCTTTTACAAAAAAGAAGACCCATCGACGTGTGTCTACGTTACTTTTCCCGAAGCCGAGAACCCAAGCCAAAAAGATCAAGGAGCCGAGAGGGGAAGCAAGCACATGGACGAATGCATAAATGCGTAGGTAGGATGCGAGAGCGATAGGACAGCCATTACGAAGAGTCTGAGATAAGAATAATTCCGACCGAGGAGGAGGTGGGGGTGGAGACAGTAAATGTATGATGGGGTAACGACCGACGCGAAGGACGTGATAAAAACGACATATACAACCGCGCAATTAAGCGATCCGTAAAAGAAAGAGGAAATACGAAAACAAAACATTCCAAGTGTAGTCCATGTACACACAAAACACCCGTGTATTTGTTATAACGTGATTAACATACCTGCACTTCCCATTCGCCACCTTCACGGCCCTCTCCGGGAAGACTCTTGAGTGCGATCCTCACTCGTCTCCGCGTGTTCATGTCGAACCCCGCGTTGTTGTACCCAAAGTCAAACGTGGACTCTTGTACAGGGAGTGATGAGAAAGATGCGCTTGTCGGCGACGACAAGTCAAGGGCAGTGTCCACCGACATATGGGAAGCCATAGCCATTCCGTAGTCTGAGCCGATGCCCAGGAAGGGACCTAATTGATCTGCGTCCCCGGCATAGGCTGATGGAGAGGCAGAACTGCTGTATTCGCTGCCTGCCCACATTGCTTGGTCCTCGTTGTCGGACTGAGAATTCGACTCGGAAAACGCAGATGACGGTGGGTGTATCCGCACGCGGATCTTGCCGTCGTGTGATGGAGTTGCGTCGAACGAGATATCGAGTCCGCTCAACCCGAGAGCTTGGGAGTCCACATCAACAAATTCAAGTCTCTTGGGACCACCGGCTTGAGCAGGGAAAGAGCCTGCGCTGATGCGACCCTGAGCGTCGATGTCGACGTCCATGATAGAACCCCCCGAGTTGAGCCAATCGAATTCGCCAGGAACAAACGAGTGCATATCAAAGGGAGCTGATTGAACTGCGTTGGATAAGGGCATGGAGAACGATGTCGGCATGGCGGAATGTGTCGGGAGTGAAAGTAGCGACGGAAGCGCGCATAGCAGGACCTGTGTCCGTGCATCATGCGACCAAGTAAGTTTCATTGGACCCGACATAGAGTATAAACCGAAAAGACCAACCATGAGACCAAGACTCGCGCCGCTCTTGTGCGGGAGTGCAGGTGCATTGCGAAGTGATAATTGAGGCTCAACGGTTTCTGTCTTCACTGGGGCTGATCGTGCCGCCGCTTTATGGGCAAGCTCCTCGCTGAGCTCGCGTTCCCGATCCTGTGCGGCAGCTAACTGGGCACGAAGTTGTTCGACTTCCGAGAGGAGCTCCTCCTGTTGTGGAGGCTCCTGCAGCTTGCCGCCGCTTTGAGCCAGGGCAAGCAGCCGTGCGTTCTCTTGCTCGAGCTCGGCAACGCGACTGTGCGATCAAAAGAAGTATTAGCATGTTGCATTTAGCCGGGTAATCGATAAAGTGGGGCACAAATTCGTGCGGGGCGAGACCGATAACGACATAAAACGAGGCCCGCGGTCACGGAATTTTTGGACCAGGAACCACCACTTTGCTCGCTTGCTTGATTGGAAACGACTTCGCGCCAGGGAGATAATTAAACAGATAAGAAGAACATGAACAAAGGGGCAGGGAGTTGGGCTCTTCAAAAGTTCAAAATCGTCTGCATCAACACCATGCAACGACGCATTTCGACATTTTGAAGATGCGGTGCAACTGGAATGATTCTGAATGATTCCAATCATATGCATCTGTCGAGAAAAGAACAGAAGCGCGACTGTTCCCATTCCGGCCAACGCCGCGCGTAAAGCGCTGCGAAAATGAAATAGGCGCGCACGTGCCCGCCCCCACCGACATCGTGCGATTAAGCGAGGACAACATGTTGATATTCGAAGGTGGATGGAATGCAGGAAGGCGACTTGAGAGAACTACTCACAGTTCCATGTTTTCGAACTCTTCCCGTTTTCTCTGACGGCTAAGAAAAGCCGCAGCGCGGTTCTTCACGAGACGCGCCTCGCGCTTGGAAAGGCCTGAAACATCGGGCGGGACGAAATCCTTAGTGCTGATTGCAGAGGCACGAGGCTTCTTAGCTGCAGTGGGAGCGACACTCGAGGATCGCTTGGAGGGCACGAGGCTTACACTCTCGCCTCTTGGCTGCTGGGGTAATGGCTCCTGCACGGCTGGAGGTGAGGAGAATGTTTCGGGAGACGGGGCGTATGTCATGTCGAAGAGCTGGTGTGTGGGGAGACAGAGCTGTTGCTCCGAATCCGAAGTGTCTGGGCTCATTCTACCTCTGAGCACCCTTGAGACTGGCACGGGCGAGGCGGAGCTGAGAGAGCCCACTGAGTATTGAGGCGAAGGCATCTGGTAGTTGTAGTTGAGGGCAAAGTCGAGACTGGTGGGTGAATGCTGCTGGTGGTCCCAGTCCGAGAGCGGAGAGAGTGGTGCGTCGCTTGAAATGAGATGGGACATGTTGAGTGCGGTGAGATTGACGTTCATGGTACAGGTCGTTGAGAGAGTGGTAGGATGTTGTAGAGAATATGGTGAACGTTGGTAGGGTACGTTGGTGGTGTTGAGGGAGGATGTTCGAGGGGATGAAGGCAAATCTTTAGCGGACTTTTATCGTGAGCGTGTTCCCTAACCGACCAAATGAGGACGCCCTCAGCCGGAAGGGGATCTCTAAACCAAATCTGATGCACTCGTTCTCCATCAATTCAACTTCTCACATGGCACAGCTCCCATCCTTCTGTGCCTACATTACAACTCTCTACTGCACACCCCCGCAATTGCCCGTCAATCTGTCATGTCTGCTCCCATTTTTAGCAGACTCACTCATCCGCAACATACACACAGACAACAAGAACAATGACCCATGATGCTCACACAGAAGAGTCACCGAGAACAGCCCGAACACCGACATATCCTCTCCCGAATTCCCTCTTGTCCGCAGTCTTTTTCCAGGGTATAATCCAGCATCTCCTCATGACCATTTCCTTCTATGGCCCGTACATTGACTATCATTAGCTACAAGTTGCGACCCTTCCTGAGATAGCAGAGACTTCCTGCGCATATGGCCAAACCTCGGATTTCATCCGTTGCTTCTCCCTATCCCAGAGTTCAGGCATTTGACATGTATCACGCGAGTTCGACTCGTCGGGCTCGTGAACATGCAGCAGCCGCTTTCGGTGCTTGTTACCTCTGCTACGGCTGCAATATCCAAACTCTGTCTTTCAAATGCGCATGCATCTGTTACCCGTCCCTGAGGCTTTGAAGGATGACATCAAGAAAGATTACTGTCTACCCGCTTCAGTACGTTTCTTCTCGAATTCCAACCCATCTTACTACTACACTGCAGTTCTGACTTTGGAAATTATATTTGCAACTTGCACTTCTCGAGCGACCGTGGTCGACTCAGCGCGCGCCGCTCTTCGTGATATTCTTGAGGCTTTTTTGGCATTCAGATTGCCCACCCGCAGCAGTACCTCACCCGAGCGGCTCCGGGCTTGGGTATGCATTCCTAATCATCGCACAAGGCTAACATTGACATCAAACCTCTCCCGGAAGGCCCAAGGCCCTACTCTTCTTCCGCGTCTCGCTCATAACGTCTTGACTTACCTATGCCCAAAGTTCAGCCAGCGTCCAAATCATATGAACATGAGGGTCTCTGTAGTCATGCCCATACCTAAATCGAAAGGCGGAACTACCAGTGCTTACTCTACTCGGGTCATCCAGACCCAAAGTCTCGGCGCAAGGCTTGCATGGATTCCGTCTAGCAGCAGTAGCCGGAATTCCCTGATCCTCCCGACATCTCCTGCGTAAGAAAATTTTATATTGCCCATCGTTGATATCAAACTTGTTGAAGTGCAGAGGGGGTTGTGTGGCTCTCTTCTTGGATGGAGCTTCAAATCCACTGGGAATGTCGATGAACTCTCAAGTTGCACCCAAACACAGCAGGGTACTACCAACCGCGGGCGGCCGTTCCCCACTCCCTACCCCACACACCATGTAAGCCCAAACCTTTCTGTTCATGCTCCGCACTAATTTTGGGCTTTAACAGTAGGCTAAGTCACCGATTGCGCGATCCCGATGGAGCATATCCCTCGTCGATCGTGAATGTAGGGCGCCTTGCGCAGTTTGTGAGGGCGTAGAAGGTATGGCAGTGTACACTACGCCGTTCTACTTTTACCCACTTTGTATGCATAATATGAGCGTGTAAGTTATTCATATAACTTTTTAGCAAGTTGGGGGATGGTCTTTGCTCCTTTCAGCGGGGTCGAGAGTCCTATATCGATGTTTCGGATCTCGACCGTCCGTGGCCTACTAAGCTCACCCAGCCCGTTCGTGGTGCTTGAGGCTTTTTTAGATTCCTTGAGCGTTAGGATGCACACAGCACTGGGATAGGCGATTTTACGATTTTACGATCGCGAAAGAACACCCCCGTGTATAGCGCGTGTGGTATCACGATCGACCTGAACGCGGGAGGGGGCAGGAGTATTCGAAATTCCATGGTTTGCGGACAAAGCGAACGTTTCCCATCTGAAATGGAGAATCTACTATGAGATCTAAAGCGGGTCTAGCCAAAATCCACCCGATGTGTGTACCTTTCTGTCAAAGCGTCGTGGTAAGATAGATAGACGATCTGTCTGCCGGGTGCCTATGTGTGTGCGTGTGGCGAGGGAGGAAAGCTCTTCTACGCATAAATTCGCACGCCCCCCCCCCCTTTCTCCCTCAAAATGTACGCTATCCCCGCGTCCGGATGCACACAGGCCCTCTTACAACGTCGACATCAAGTTGACGATATCCTCCTTCTGCACGCCCGTTGCTTCAGGTAAGGGACGAGAAACCCGGCGGCCGAAAGCGGGATGTAGAGGATACGAGAGGTCGCAACTAGACTGTGTTCGTAGTAATCGCCAAAGACGCGGGGGGTACCATTCCCATTATAATTAGCACTAAAGCCGGGTGTGGTAAGTGAGACTTACGGAGACGAGCAGGAGCGCACCCGGCATTCCTACATTTAACTCTGGTTGTGACAGATCAAGCTCGGCTAAATATCGAGATAGGAGCAAGGACAACATGTCCCCGCACGCAAAAGCCCGAGAGAGAGAGAGCAGGTATGAGTAACCAGCGTTCAGATAGAGAAGCGGGGCGGGAAACGCAGAAGAAGTTTCTGAGGGCCTTTCGATGGTTGACCGCTAAGCGGGACAAACAGGGGATTGGGGGGGAGGTTCTGTGAGCTCCGGCCATATTGCAATTTAGAAAGAAGACAGACCAAGAACCCGGCGATCTGAAAGCTTTACAAACCTTGTAAGGGAACGGCGTTGGGTTGTGGATGGCCCATTACCCAAGAACTAGCAGCGGATGTCATCAGCATTAACTAATTCGAGCCATGTGTACTCAACCCCAACCCCCTCCGTACAGAATGCGATGGCTTCGGGATGGCAACAAAGCCTTGGCCGGCTCGTGCGACGCCAACCACCCAGATGTCGCTCATAGGCGGTATCCCAACTGCCTTCACATGAGTGCCATTTATGATCTGACAGAGTATGCAGAGCCAAAGGGGCGGCGCGTCAGATTTTTTGGTGAGGGTAGATGCAGCCTTGAAGCCTTGCACTAGAGAAACCAGTTTCTATCTAAATGATAGTCAGCCGAGTCATGAAATCATCCTACCCTGGCTCCAGCTCCAAAAGATCAATCTCAAGGTACGTACCTGCCCAATCGGCCGAGAGCCCCGAGAACTAGCCAATAGGCGGATCACAGACACCGCGCCATAGATATACGAGTAACGAGACCGCCGCCCAGCTCACAGCTCCACATATACTGAGGAGGGCGTGTCTTCAGCAAAGTGGAACAAGGAAGCTGAGGATTGACATACCAATCAGAGTTATTCTCCTGAAGTTCGTCCTCTGTCAGGCGTCTTTCGAGAATAATTCGTGTACAGAGGTGAAGCAAGAGAGCAAGTGGTCCGATACTGGTAGATGCACCGAGCAGTCCGTAGGAAAGCATGTTCATTGTGAGTAGCGAGTAAAGCATTGCAATTATCCAAAGCGAATAGTGATAATACCGCGTAAAGTACATCCTCTGAGGTTTACATCTTCAGTTCCCAGCTAACGCCGCATCCACATCCACTACCCTTTGCCTGAGACCGAGATTAGATATTAACAAGTATACAGCAACTGTTTATTACAAGCTTACCTGTGGGTTCTCTACCACGCGGAAACTGCTGCCAATCAATTCCGTAGCAAAATCAATCAAGGAGCCCTTCATAAGCGACAGGGATACGGCGTCCACGACGATATTTGAAGGTTTCACAGTAGGATGTGAGAATTGGCTGTTTCGTGATTGAGAGTTAATATGCGGGTTGATCCATCAGGTGCGGCACTGTAGTCTGCGCGGCAGGGGAAACGTACTAATCGTCTGGATTTCGCTTCTTTGCGAGCTCCATCTTGTACTGATACCCATGACATCCTCCGCTTTCTACAGCTATCCGTAACGCCGCGTCAGGATTCTTCTCACGCTCGGCGATGGCTCGCAATTGCTAGTCAGTTTGTATAATATTCAGTCAGCAAATTCCGGAGCCAGCATGATACGTATATACCTCAGCAGCGCGGTCGGTCATCTCCAGTGTCGCCTCTTCTGGTGGGAGCACGTCCATGTCCTCTTCGTCTTCGGGTTCCAAGGTGGTGCGTAGAGCTTCCAAAGTGGGGCTATAAACAACTTCAGTAGGGTGTCCTGGCGGGTGCGAGTCCGCTGTTGCACGAGATATACGAGTCGACGAGAAGGTTCTTCGGGCGTGGCGGCGAATAGCAAACGATGTCGGTGCATGGGAACTCGGTCTGGGGACTTGTGTATGAAGACGTTGGGTGGGAAATTGCAGCAGGCATGTTTTCCGCGTTGATTCGTGCAAGAATTGACGCAAAAGACGAGTGGAGGATGAGCTTGCGTACATCGTTTGTGTCGGGCGTGGAAGCGGTGAGTAAGTAATATGTAATACAAAGTCCCGCGCCATCCATCCCGACGTTTTGCGTCGGGAACCACGTGGTTTTTTATTTTGTCGTCTATTTAATTTGATCACTGATTGACTCGTTGTGCACACAGCAGTCAAAGATTGGGTTCTTCATGCCTAGACAGCTTTGATATAGACCAGTGTATTCCAACTTTCGAGACACGACAACCGTTGCTGACAGATCGGCAGGCGGTAGAATGGGACGCTCTAGTAGGAAAACTACTCTGGTCCCATAGCATCTTGCAATACAACTGGCAGATTCCTTTATGCCGAATAGATGAATTGCCATCTGCTGAGCACAACGAAGCCAAGAAGCGTGCTCGTATTAGATGTACATAACTACAACAGAGATAAAAAGTTAGTCCAAGGTTTCCGATTATGCCCGCCGCGGAATAGATACTGCAGTCACCGCACCCGATATTCTAGAAGGATATCTTGAAACAAAAAAACACAATCGTACACTTTGCACGTCGACTTTGGCTGTTCCCAGCAATCGCGTGTTTCCTACCCCACCCAACGCACTATGAGGTCGTCTTCGCGGTGCTCGTGCCCGCCGCCTCTTTGCCCTTCTCCTTCTCCGCCGAGATGGCACCACTGGAAGCAGATGCGTTTGGCCCATCGTCGACATATAGGCCATTCTCCTCGATGTAGTTTACAACCTGCGCTGGCAGCAGGTAGCGAACCGAGAGGCCTCGACGGAGGAACAACCGGACTTTGGTGGAAGATACGTCGTTTTGGATGAGTTGGTGAATGAGATGGATGTTGTTCCTCCACCGCGCGAGACTGTCGATAGCTTGGTCCATATCGGAGCCTGCGCGCTCAACAATCATGACACCATAGCGGCCCAGAATGTGATCAAGCTACGAAGCATCGAAGGGTTCGCACAGGGTCAGATGGGCCCATGGAGACAGACGCTTAAAACGGGAGCTTACATCTGAGTCAGACCACACCCCGGGTTCGCTCATCGTAGCAATGAGGTCCGAGCCCGCCAGGAGCATCACCCTCACGTTCCGTTGCTGACCATCCTCAGTAGTCACGCCTCCAAGCTTGGTATTGATCTCGTAGTCAAAATGGTCCAGGACGACTGCAGTACGCTGGTAGGATTGGAATGCTTCCCAAGGATCTACCATCAGCCATGACGAAGTCTGCTCTGCGGCGAGGTTACACATGTTGACTCTAAGCGATTGAATTCAGTACGAGCCGAGACTGAGTTTATCTATTACACACCGATGTGTCGCCGCAAGGAGACCGGGCTTCTTATATTGGTCGCTTACTGGACTGAGATATCCTCCAACGATCTCGAAATCGGTGTTCTGTCGTACATAGTCTTTGGCCATCTCGAACATGCGGAGGTGTAAATAGGTTACTGGACTGAAGGAACCACAGGCGACGAGGACGATCGGCTGCTTTTCCGCATTGCGGAGGGTGCGCTTGAGACGGTGAGAAGGGAAGCTGTAACCTGGCAAATCCTGGAAGTGGGCTGGAAGAGTTCGAGAAGTCATGGCTGTGAGCCGACCTTGCGTCCTGGTATGGTCGAGAGGAGAAAGGGGACTGCGGAAAGGGGAAGTAGGGGGATGAGTACCGGTAGTTATGATTTGGTTTCAGACAAGAGATATATTTCGCGCATAAAACGGGCTCGGTCCGGACCACTGTACTACTGAAGTCATGTTCCCACGAAAGGGATTGCGACATGGAGATCAGAAAAATTACAGAGACTCTGTGGGCCGCAAAGCAGACGACCGATGCAGAGCTGACTCACGAAAGACTGGAATGACTACTTTGATGGTTGTTGGCGAGGCTGCCGCTGCAACACAACAGTCGCGGCGATAAATAACAGCGGCGTCTGCCGGCTGCTGCGGTGGGCTCTGCAAATTTATCTTGGTATATTCCAGAAAAAAATACCAGATGTCTGCATCTTTCGTTCGGGCATGGCAAGTCAAGATTATCTAATCTTATCATTTCATCTTATTTAAGCTAGATAATCTTTATCGGGTAACGATAGTGGCTTACGGAAGCGCCCAACTACCCATTCTTCTGTGCGCCAAGTCGCTCTGTTGTTCACGTTTCTCAACCTCTAGAGAGATGAAATAACAAGGCTTGCACGTTCGTAGCTAGTCATGTCTAGTTCTTACAGTGCGCTGCATGGTCAATGCAGGACCACACCGGTCTATCATGCCGCATCGCCGATCGAAGAGTCCGCCACATGTGCTCTATCTTCAGCTCAGGCTTAGGGCGCTACACGATGTAGCATAAGATACTCGACGGACTGGAACATCTCCCCCTGTCTGTCTGCTCTTCACCGCTCAGTACCCCTAGCCTCTAAAATGGAGTCTCTTAATGGCCTAGTGTGTTTCACCAACTGTCTGCTGCCATCCGAAGATGGCAGTCTCGTCGAGCAAGACCTTTGGATCGACGAACGAAGAGGAGTCATCTTGGATGCTCAGGTACACCGTGTTGTTAGTTTGGAGACCATACATTTTGTCTCATAAATGAGCTCTCCATAGCGCACATTTTTTTTGCGACAGGAACGGCCAGCTACCATAATCGATCTCGGTGGTAACATTCTTAGGTATGTTGCATGACAATAACTCGCTTTGCTATCCATCTCAATGCCATATGACAGCCCGGGGTTTATGGACATTCAGATTAACGGAGCATATGGCTTTGACTTCTCCGTATTCGAAGGAGATCACGAAGCGTACAGGAACGGACTGAAGCACGTTGCTGAGAAGATTGTCGAAACCGGTGTTACCTCGTGCGTTTGAATAGGCTGTTCCGTCGACGTCAGTACTGATCTCTTTGGGACTAGTTTGGTTCCTACCATTATTGTATGCTAAATCTCATCTTGGGTCTTACCGGCCGCTTACCTATCCGCTGTAGACGCAAGAGAAAACGCTCTACCCTACCCTCCTAAACCTCTTACGACCCTACACGTCCTCGAACTCTGCGAACATGCTCGGCTGGCACGCGGAAGGTCCTTTCATTCAAATGGCCAAGCGCGGTGCACATGCTCCTCATTTCCTTCTCCGAGCCGACGAAGGTTTTGAATCTCTCGAAAAAGTATATGGCGCAGATAATCTGGCTGTTCAGGAAGACTGGCTTATGGCTTGTGATGGCCAACCTGACAGTCTCGGTGTCCGCATAGTGACTGCCGCCCCAGAAATTGCAGGAGTCCGCCCCGCGATGGAAGAGGCAGTCAAAAGGGGCGTCGTGTTCTCCATCGGACACAGGTCAGTATTTCTCCATGAGTATATTGTTTTTGTGCTTAACAGTGTGGTGCGTGTGTCAGTATCGCGTCTACTGACATTGCCACAGCTGCTGCTATAAGCGGCGCTAGACTCATCACTCACCTATTCAACGCCATGCCTCAGCTACACCACCGAGACCCCTCCATTATCGGCCTTCTCGGTGCATCCCCTCATCTCTCCTCGCCGCAGTCGCCTACTTCGCCCGTCTCCGCCACTTTCCCGCTCTCGTCCGGATCGCTGTCTCGGGCAGCGTCATCGACGTCTTTAGCAAAGCGCGCTCTTGCAGCACACGGTGAAGGAGGCGGTAAGGCTACATCGGAGGCTTTCGATGAGTTAATTACCCCACCTCAAACGCCGGTTTTGGCACCCATAGATGCAGACTTCCATCTGAAGAAGGGCCAAGTTGCGGAACTCGCTTTCGAGAGGCCCTTTTACGGACTCATCGTTGACGGTATCCACTCTCACCCTAATTCGGTTCGGGTAAGCAGCTTCGAATCTTATTTCGCGTAACTAGAGGGCTTATACTCTGACCTTCAGCTGGCGTATTCTGCGTACCCTGAGGGATGTATCCTCATCACTGATGGTATGTTGTCCATCACTATTGTGGGTGCTCGCGGATTCACCTTTATTATCATTCATTTCTAGCTATGAAGATTCTTGATCCCAACCTCAAGGACGGTGTCCACGAATGGCGTGATGGCAAACGCTTCGTCAAGGAGGGCGACAAGCTCTACCTGGAGGGCACAGATACCCTTGCCGGAAGGTGAGCTCATCCTCTATTCCTCTATACTATATGCATATAGCCCGCCCCGCTCATGTGTATACAATCCAGCGTTGTCACCTTGGACAAATGCGTCCGCAACTTCTCGCGATTCACGGGTTGCTCCCTCGGCGAAGCTATCAAATGCGCGACGTACAACCCTGCAAAATGCCTAGGCATCGAAAATAGGAAGGGCACGTTGCGTCCCGGGGCAGATGCGGATCTCATCGTGCTCAGTCGCAAGGGGTACGTTCAGAGCACTTGGGTCAAGGGCAGGAAAGTGTGGACGAGATCTGTATGAAAGCAGGTCTTGAGAAAGGAAAGGAAGGTATGGGCAGGTTCCTAGATACGCCTACTGTATACAACAAAGCGGTGGACTAATACCACAAAATGTATCGTCGTTGAGTGATAGTGTCTGGATCGCCAACCGATACAATGCAATTCGTAGAAATGAGAAGGGGTCAACGGATCTACTGCTTATTGCCGTGAAAGGTGGAGGGAAGACAGGCGTAGGGACTTGCCCAGATGCCCAGTCTCCGTGAAAGAGGCACAGAGGAATGTTAGAATATAGTGTGATCAGAGGGTGGTGGATATTTTGCTGCAATGCAAACCTAGAGTACCATCTCTCAACAAGATTAGAAGGCAATGGACGGTCTGTTCCACACAAGATCGTCTCCTACAGTGCACTATGAGCAATATGGCACAATACTATTCCTGGGTATTTGTGACAAAGAGCAGAACATTACGAATGTGATTCCCTTCAGGTATAATTACACTACAACGATATAATCAATAAAGCCCCACTTGCTCGTTTTCGACAACTGACCTTTACATAGAGCATCTGTGGTTCAATATAGATGGCTACTCTGCGACTGTTTGCGGCAACGGTGAGGCCGAAAGCCATGGGAGAATCACGAGTTTTTCCTTATCCCACTGCCAAACAAATCAGGTCCGAGGTGTTCCAAATGATGATTGGACTACTCACCACTCCCGTCGTGTAGTATATATCAGACTCGATGATGTTGCGTACGATATCGAGATTCTCCGCCTCGCATACCATCATCGAGCCCACGAGCTTCTTTTCCGCCTTGTCATAGGTCTCCGGCGAAACGAGTGCACCACCAATCTCTGACCCATACTCTCCAGTTCAGACGGGAATCATTCCTTGTGAAAGCCAAGAGTTTACGCACTCAGAACACCCGTCGCGAAGAGACCCTTGGCGTTCTCCAAGTGTTTGGTACGAACTGCGAGTCTCCGGGTCAAACCTTCAGAGTCGGTATAGTCGGGAGCGAAGACGGCGAAGAGGTACTTTGTGGGTGTCGATTCAGACATGCTGTTGCTGCTGTTCAGGCGAGAGATGGATGGTTTGGAAGACGGTGAGATAGGACGATGAGCAATCCTCAGCCTGAGACCGGCCAAGACTGGCGAAGCTGATGACCGGCGAAGTCCGTGGGCAAACATTTGGGCCGTGAGGTGGGTGCCTGATACTAAAACTCGGAGGTCGAGAGAACGAAACTGCTAATGCTCTCTCGTAGATACAAAATGGAGACGACTTGAAGATGCTGAATGTTCATTTCGGATTTACGCAGGGTTGAAATTTGGCTCAAGAACTTGCTGAAATAGGCGCCAATAACGACCTGCCCAATTCTATTAGGCGCTTACATGCCCCTCTCGACTTCGTCAGCACTTATTTTATATTCGTAAAAAATATTGAAATAATCCCCCAGAATAATTCCTATATATCGCACGTTACGCCAGAATAGCTCACTATCCTTGCCATGCCATTCAAGCGTCCAGCAATCTCTCATGAAACCTCCTCTGGCTGTTCTTCCCGGCACTCTTCCACAAGTGAGGTTCCATCCAAGCGGCCCAAGACCAACATATCAGCCAAAATTTACCCACACGTCAAGCTCTACATCGTCCAGGCTAAGCTGGATGGCCCGACTATAGCAGAACTCTTTTCTCTCGCTGAACGCACCTGTGCAGGGCTCGTCAGCGACGTAGAAGATGCCGACGTGGTCCTCACCTCCGTTACCATGAGAAGACGATTTGAACGGCATGTACCATGGGATGTTGCCGTAAGTGATGCTCGCGATACTCTTCTTGCAACTCTACGCGGACCGTAAAAGCTAGCCCCCCCCCCCCTCCACGGTGTGATACGCATGGGTTAAAGACCTACTGATCCAAGTACAGAAAACCAAAGCGATAGTCACGCCAAGTTGGCTTCGAGACTCGGCGGAAGAGGGCAAGCCGCTGCCCTGCGAGCCATATGTTGCATTACAAGACCTTCGCGATGAAACGCTCGCAAATTGTCCTGCTTGCGACAAATACCCCTGCGACTGTGAAGACACGGACTGCGAATATCCTGCTCAGGCCTACCCGTCTCCGCCGACATCCTCCACCTCACCCACTGAGCGTATCTCGAGTTCCTCTGATACGCCAAACCCTGATGACGACACACCTGCACCCGACATTCCAGCATATCTTCTGGCCCCGTCCCCTCCGTTGCCTACTGATTTCATGCGTCTATCCCACACATCCCGTTATGCTTGCCAGCGTGCTCATCCGCTGACTTGTCCTAACCAAAAACTGGCCCTGGAGCTGGACATTATCAAAAAAGGTCGTGCATTGGAAGGCGAAGATCGTAGCGCACTAAGCTATTCTCGTGCCATCAGTGTTATCAAATGTGCGTTAGAAGCTTCTGAGCAGCAATTCCTTGCATATGAACCTCAGGCTCTCGTTGTCTCCTTGCCTAGCGTATCCTCATCTGATCACTTCTCGACGACAAGTTGAGAAATTACCATATCTAGGTACCAAAATCCTTGGTCTTGTAAGTTATCTTCTCTCCGCAGCTTGGAGTTTGCTAAAGCTTGAACTTGAGGTCGAGGAATTTCTTGATACTGGGAGGATAGCTGAAGCCCGTTTGTGCCATGATATTGTCCGTACTATGTACAGTGTGCTCATATTTGATTACTTCCAGGCGGTATCGCATCTTCGGAACGCTTCGAAGCTCTGACAATATTCTCCTCAGTTTATGGCATCGGCCCCTCCACAGCCAGACGCCTCTTTGCGCTAGGCCTGCGGACTCTCGAAGATCTCGAAGTATATTATGGCGTAGAAAAAGATGAGCCAGAAAGCCAACTTGTCGAGCTGGAGCACAAGGAGAATTTTGGTAGTGATGCCAAGGTAGGACTTGGAGAGACTTGGGTCAAGATTGCTCTTGGTTTACGGGAAGACTTGGCTATCAAGTAGGTATCTTGCCGCGTCAGGGTTGTGGGCCATTTTGTGATCTTTGCTCTGTAGGATTCCGAGGGACGAAGTCGAGGAGATGAACCAGGTTGTGATGCGCGAACTTAATGCGTTGGAGCCTGGATGCACCTCCACTATTGTCGGAGGGTACGTCCGTATTCCAAACTTTCATATATATCGGTTTCAACGTCTTCTTTGCATATTCTAGCTATCGCAGAGGTAAACCAGAGAGCAACGACGTCGACATCGTTTTCACCCATCCAGACACCCAGAAAGTGAAGGGACTGTGCAAGCGGCTCGTGAATCGATTGTACGAGCGAGGTGAGTCCGCGCCATCCTAGATTGTCTCCGGGTGACCACGGTTGAAACTCTGTATGTAGGGATGGTAACGCATGTTATGCGTATGTCCACTTAACTCCATCCAGAATCCAAGACTCATGACTGATTGAGTTGAAAAATGGCATAGATCTGTCGAATTTCCATGGTCATAACCCGCTTCGTACAACCCATTGGGATTCGTTAGAGAAGGCACTCACAGTCTTCATCTTGCCCCAATCTTCTCCTTTCTATACCGGGAGACGGAGACGTCTGGACCTCATATTTGCTCAGCCAGAAGTGTATTGGTGCGCAGTCATCGGCTGGTGGGTTTGACGTGGCGTAGCATGCTAATATACCAAGGATTGATATATTGAATCTACTCAGGAGCGGATCGATTATGTTCCAAAGGGATATCCGCCAATGGGCAAAGGACAAACAGTACGTTCTCTCATTGACTATAGCACCGCACAGGTCATCAGTCGTCCGTTCCTAGCAACATGAAATTTGATAGCTCAGGCATGTAAGTGGTCCCGCTTCATTCCTTTGATGGACTAGCGGGCGCCCATATTGATTGCATCTGCTGCAGTACTCGGCGATACGACTCCAAACCGTTCTACCCAAAGACAGAAAAAGAGGTCTTCGACTTGTTCGGTTTGGAGTGGGTGGATCCTGCTTGGAGGAACGCTGATGTATAGGGTCTAGGTGTAGGTTTTTCGAATTGTGGGCATTCTTACAATACATCGAAAAATCGGCGGTATTTCTTGTAGACCTCGGACAGCAGGTTCCTTTGGAGGAAATCAGATATGAAGATTACCTTAATACAATGTTTAGCGTGTCTGTGTATGAAACACTACTGCGATATCATTCCAGGGGATAGTAAAGGTCAGACGGCCATCCTCTTATTTCGACGTCATCAAGCGACGGGCTGTCGCAAAGTGTGCCTACAGGGCTGAACAAAACTTCGGTTGTGATTAAAGAACTATTGTAACACATTCTACTATAGATTATTGAAACTTTTATGGCCTAGTTAAGGCACAAAGCCGCAAAAGGCTCCATTAGGGAGCGAGGAGCGCTTCCAAGGCCAAGGGTATCAACGAATTGCAAAGTCCTGTTATCATTTGGAGCCTTAAACACGATTCGATGCATATTGCGGCTCCTGCGTCATGGGTATCCCCGAATCTGTAACCCTGCCCGACTTGCTACCATTAGCCCGTTCGAGGAGCTCAATCTTAGATGGCACGAGCCCAGGCACCATGAACATCATGACGGCGATAAATTCAGGTAGGGCGGCCAGTGGATAGAACAACGGGGCGCGATTTTGCTGCACGAAAAGATAAGGCTGGATTAGAAGCCGGAACACGTTCAAAGAAAGGGAAACGCCTACTTTAGCTAGGTTTTTTGCGGTAGATACGAGGTATGCCTCGCGGATGAGACACATCACGGCGATGACAAGGAGAACGAGGATTCCGTAGCGTTGGCCAAAGGCGGTGTGATTCCACCCCCATACTCCCACTATTTTGCGAGCGATCGGTTACTAAATGATGAACGTGTGGAATACGATAGGACTCACCACGACGTTCGTCAGCCGCCAGGAGCAACGTGAGGATGTTAAGGATACAGACGACCGCGAGGAAGATGTACAAAGCGGCCTCCCGCAGAGCACTACCCGTTGACTGTTGGTTTGGGTTTGTGTCGCTTGCTTTAACCTAAGTAGATATGAGATGAGTTGAGGTTTAATTGACCAATGATGAAGGATGTCGAGAGACTTACACCACCGTAGATACCCAGTACGATAGCGACTGTAATGACAAGTCGCATGACATTGGGGTACTTGAGGATTCGGCCAAGCAATAGGAAAATGCCGGTTCTGCCTCCGTTACCCCCAGGGTTCACCATCTCATCGCTACATCAGGATAGAGTTCGATCAGCTTCGGGATGGCAATGGCGTAAGACAACGGGATACGCACCGGTCTATGATGAGTGTGTAGGCAGAGTAAATCAAACCCGCGAAACCAACGCTGTAGATAACCTGCTCTGCGATCAGAACATTCTCATTTTCCGCCGCAGACGTATTTCCAGCGAGGGCTGAGCGCAATGCAAATGAGACCAGACGAGCTAATAGCAATTCAATATCAACCAGTACGAGCTGATAGCAATCTGACTTACTTAGACTGAACAAGACTAGGGCCCTGTAGACAGAAGTCTTTTTTCGAAAGGCAAGGAGAATGGAAATCAAGAGAGGAGGGACGTAGATGACGGTGAAGATGATGGCTGCTGGCAATTCACTTCTGTGAATGCCATCATAGGCTGCATAATTTATCTTAGTAGACATGGTAGGGGTAGGAGGTATGAAAGAGGCGGGGGGATTGGTATTTGTGCTTTCGGGAAAGCCTCGAGAGTTATATACTCGTAGCCTCGTGGAGAGAAGTAGGAGGCTGTACTCCGAAAGTCTCGGTGAATGCTAGTATGCGCAGAACATGGCACTGCGTTCAATTGGATGAGGAACATAGGGCCTGAGCCCATCTCGATCAACGCAAGGTCAAAGTTCCGCTTCGTGGTGGAGCATAGTTTTTTCTATTGAACCTCGGGTGTAAAGATGGGTATTTTGACGTCCTGTAGGTCTTTGCTGAACTGACAGTCCACAATGCTCAGACCTGCGGAGTATGCAAGTCCATATTTCAGTGCGCAGATCTGAAATTTATACGCACTGCCTCGTATGTTTTTTTCTTCATGGTTTGTGCCTTACAGTCCGGCCGCCGTCCTACCGTTGAAGCAGAGCTGTTTAGACGCTAACGGCCGCCGCCGGCGTCAAAATGTGATTTGTCACCTTGCTTAGTGAACGGGCCCGGGTCTCTCGCTGAATCTCGATATTTATTATTTATTCCCTGAGTCGCATTCAAAGCTATGAGACCGCCTGTGTGTAAAACACTATTTCAGGAACCCTGGAACGATATCGCAATAGTTTTCATACACAGACATTGTTCCATGGTAATCTTCATATCTAACTTTTTCCTTCCTTCAACAAAGAAACCGTGACCTACTGTCCGAAGCCCTACAAGAAATACCGACATCGACGAATTTTAGATATTGCAAGTATGTTTACGACTTGAGTATCCTACCCGGATTTTTCGCATTCCGTTTTTTTCTCCTCAATTTCGTCTTCTCAATTTCAGCGGCTCGCGATACTATGCCACTGTGTGATATACAGAGAATACGGATTAAGCTACCTGTGCAGTGAGTGTGGGACAGTAAACGGTCATGCTCTTATTCGACGTCAAAGTTTGATTCATGGGCCCTCGCAAAGTGTGCCTACAACTTCGAGTTGAAGGGATGAGAAATTTTGGTTGTGATAAAAGCCTAACTACATCAAATCGCACACTACTAGAGATTATTGAAATTATTGTGACATAGTTTAGGGCACTTTAAATCCTCGAAAGGCTCCATCACGGAGTGAGGAGCGCTTCCACGGTCAATGGTATCAACAAATTGTACAGTTATGTTATCATTTGGAGCACTCGACCAGTTGAAACACGGTTGGATGCATATCGCGGCTCCTACATCATAGGTATCGCCGGATCTGTAACTCTGCCCGACTTGCTGGCATCAGCCCGCTCGAGGAGCACTCGACCAGTTGAAACACGGTTGGATGCATATCGCGGCTCCTACATCATAGGTATCGCCGGATCTGTAACTCTGCCCGACTTGCTGGCATCAGCCCGCTCGAGGAGCTCAATCTTAGATGGCACGAGCCCAGGCATGAACATCATGACGGCGATGAACTCTGGTAGGGCGGCCAGTGGATAGAACGCTGCGGCGTTATTTTTCTGCACGAAAAGATAAGGCCGAATTAGTAGCTGGAACACGTTCAAAGGAGGGAGAACTTTCATGGGATTCACTCTGTGTGTTTGAGACATGCGATCCTAAGAGTCTAGCAGAATATGTAGCGCCATATTTCACCCTCTGGCCTCGGGACGTCCTCGAAAAGAAAGCCCAGGAGCTTCTCCGGGAGTTCCGGGACAAATAGCCGCGATCGCGCTGAATTCTTGGCTATCCGTTCGACGGCTTCACTGATTCTGACAGTTCGGACTCGGATGGGCAATTCGAGCGTGAACATCCCGATGAAGAGTCCGGCGAGACAGCCTCCGAGTCGAGTTTGGAAGATGATTCCAACTCAGAAGGTACATCTTCGGGCGATGTACCTGGTGTTATGGAACCACAAGATGGATCCGCCGTCGCAGAGGTGCATTAACCTGAGTATTATATTAGGTTGTACAGGTAGTAGCTGTCGAATTTAGCAATGCTACCACTGCCGTTGTTCTCCAGCACGAGAGTCGAGACATCCAGCTTCGTCCTTGCTCTCCGCACGGACGGAGAGGCTTCCATTAGGCGTAAGTCCAATGAAAAGTGATGATGAGAAAAGCTTTGCCTTTCCTTGTGATGCATGAGGGAGAACAGATGCATGTTTTGTGTACGGATAGAATCTCGGGAACTTTGTGACTGGAGTATGTACCAGTCCTAGAGAGGGCTGTATCCACAATGTGATCCGTCCATTGAGTAAGTAGGCATTGAAGTCAAAAAGAATGACACTGCACCTGCAAAGCTCTCGCCATCCGACGCTTGCCAGACTGGTAGAATTAGACAACCATTACTCTGCGGCAAAACAACTTCAGAGCGCCCCCGGACCTCTTTTCCTTAAGCACAACAAGATAGATCTTTCCATTTGGCTTATTCTCCGATCCCGAAACGGCAAGCCGAAGTAACAAAGCATCTCCGGAGATGAGAGCCAGAATCTGGCGATAAACTTTGTTCGTTTGGTTCTCTACGGCGTATCTAGTCGAAAGCTTGACGGGGTCCATGACTTTCCCTGGCCCACACTCGAGGCAAGTGTGGAGATCTGTAAGCTCGACTCTGTAGTCTGACTCCCATAGTGCTGTCATGACATTTTTGTTGGGAGTGAACGAGACGTGCGAAGGGAGCCGGGATGTGTGCTTAGGAGTATTTGGACTTGATGTAAGAGGGAGTTGGAGGGATGACATAAGAGGAGGCACATTTTGGGTTCGGAATGGTGTGAGTAGGGTCGATGCTGGTGAACTAACCTAAGTGAGTGCTTCTTACTCGAAGAAATATTGAAGAAATACATACCGCCGTCAAGCACAGCAACGGAACCAGAATCATGGGGAGGTTCGCTCCTTGAGACGAATGTGTCCTTCGCTTGATGACATCCGTTACGGTGCAGGTTATCAGTCGAAACACCACTGTACTTAAAAAGAGGGCGTATACAGTCAATATCGCCATCGAAGCACCTTCTGGGTGCCGGCACACAAAAGTAAACCTCCCGGCTTTGCCATCTTGACCAGGCGGCGCAACGACCTCATGCCTGAGATACCTGTCGTTGTGTATCAGACGTGCGAGCCCGGCCTGAAAACCGTCAAGCCGGTTGATCGTCCCTAGTATGTAGAGAGCGAATCCGAGGGAGTGCGGATCTGTGAGCTATGTGGCAGCGAACCTGGACTGATGCTTACAAATTGATAACAATGCTGTGAACCGTGCATGTCTTCATCGCCATCATCGTCCTCTCCACTGTCTTCGCCAAAGAAGCCATCCTGATTGATAACCACTCTCTCCTTCTTCCCTTTCGTCTCTGTCGCTGCTCCTGATGAACGCGCGATGGAATCATCGGTAGCTCGTTTCACAGCCCTTGCGCTACGGTCTTCCAATCCCGGCTCCATGCTCAGTTTCCCTTCTCCATCCGCCCTCGAATCATATGTCTGATCTCCTCTCGCTGAGCGTACTTTCTCGACTGTCCATTCTTTTCTTTCCTTTTCTGAAGATCCGTCGTCTTCCTCTTCCGTCGTCGCACTTCGGGTGAGAGTAGTGAGATGTCGTATTTCTTCAGTTTTGGATAATGCTGACCATATCAACGTTGGAGTAAGCTTCCGCAGATCATATAAAATACACATAGGATACTACGTACCATGATATAATTCAGATCCACCCCTCGAGTTTCTTCTGCTCTTTCTTCTCCGGGCTCTCCTCGAGTTGACGTTTTGTCTTGCTGATCTTTCTCGCAACTTTCCGCCGTTCTGAAACGAGGAGTGCGACAAGTCAATGAATAATCGAAGAGCAAAGCAGAAATATACTCACCAAAGAATTTGACTTTATGGTATCGAGTCTGCGCCAACGGCCTCTCCTTCCTCACTCTCTCTGCCTCAATCTACTCCGCCTCGAGAGCCTTCCGCATACGCTCCGTCGCAACACGTATGCCAGCACCAATCTTCTCCTACATAGTCCCGAATAGAATGAGTCAAGGTTGAATTTCAAGCAAACATTCCGCCTTTGCCAGCAGTCGTCTTGTCTGTCGCAACACAGCTTTGATCTTCTGAACACCAGGTACGGCATTTGGGATTTGATTCGTTGCATCGTTTCTAGCATATAATTTCCCTGTGGGTTTGCGTTTGGTTTGACCTTCTCGACGACGTAGATGAGTTCGAGGGCGGTTGTGCTATTGAATGGCCGTCATTTTGGGATGGTCGCTCAGGTGACATATTGACGTCCGACAAGCCGTAAAGTGGATGTACGACGTTCGGTCAAGGTTCACGCGTTCACGGAAGGAGTTCAATGAAAATGTGCGACAGAGGAAAACGTGGTGCGAAGTCGCTGCCAGTGTCCAATCAAATACCGATGTATAATCTTATCTACACTCAAGATCCTTCGGATATCGCCCGCAGGCGTACGCGCTTTTGTGTTATCACTGGGTCAGCGCGGCAGTTGCATTTATGACAAAACTGCCGTTAAAAACAGAATATAATCACATAATGTTGATGCGAATTTATCATGACTAAAAAAGGAATAGAATTCGGATATTTTTCTCATTTTTCCGTGAGTTTACCCGCATTTATCCGTTTCTGGCCAGTTTCTTACCTGATTTGGTGAAATATTTTATTCATGACAAATCTGCATCAAATCTATGTGATTATATTCCGATTTTATCGCCTGTTTTGTCAAAATCAAAACTGCCGCCCTGACCCAGTGTATCATGCATCAACTTGGATTCAAGTTTGGTCACGGTAACTGCACTCCATAACGGACTATCTATTAAGCCCCTCTGATGTTGAGACCTTGGCTTTTCCACCCAAGATAGGGCTATATCACTCAGCTCCACTTCTGTTGCATTCGCACTCTACATGCTTCCAAGACATGGCATTCAACGTAGAAGCCGTTTATCTACAGCTTCGTCAGTCTTGTCTATACTTCAGATATTCAGTCAGCCCTTGCTAGTGGACACCAGCTGAGCCTACCCTGGCATGGAGGGATCAATCGCAGTCACGGTGAGCATAAAGATATGTACTTTTGTCGGACGAGATCTCTTCAAAGAAATGACCTCCTACAGTTCCCTGTACTGAGAACCAGCGTGACTACATTCGAGTATATCAAGCTATGATCATCTATCTTTGAGTGTGAGTGCACCCTTTTCGCATGTGCGCCGTGGCCGACCTGCCAGATTACTCTCTTCATACATATTGCGCTACTCCACGCAGAAGCCTACTAGGCTATATATACTCGGATATCACGATCATAATGCGCAGCAATTCAGTACTCAGCGACTCAGGTGAATCAATCATGTTCTCGCTTCAAAGAATTTCCACCAACGATTGTTCATGCTCATTGAACTCGGACGCCCCCTAGATTCAGCTGGAATCATCTCGACAGCTGTAGCTATATTTCCAGAAATGCAGACTTTCTCATGCGGTCAGACTTTCAAGCATATTTCCTCCCGTTTCATGCTCCAATCACAATCACATCTCGCCGTCAAGATGGCTTCGTGGTCTTCTTGTGCTTGTGGAGGTCCGACGGAAGTAGGTATATAAGTCATCTGGAGAAGACGGAGCTGTGTACCCTCTTCCTCAGTCTACTACTTGAGATTATTCTACGACTGGCACATCCGTACGCTATGTCCCAAACCTCGACTGACGCTCAAATCGTCGCAGAATTTCAAAATATGTTGGTGATTTATATCTGATTTTATACAAGCTTGGCTAGAATATTAGACCACAGTGTGACAGGTGTCGATATAATCTGTTCTATGACTGGTGAGCAATGCCGATTGCGGCGGTGCTTTACACATTTTTCTGACACATTCTCATAGCGTTGGTTGTCTATGAGTACATCATTACGCTACGACAAGAGATTACTATGGTATGGCAGCGGAAATGGACCCTCGCCACTTGGTTGTTCATTGCAAATCGATATCTGTTGATCTGGTTTACCATATGGACCGATATACCCGTTACCTCCTCGGTAAGTTACTTCCAACAACTGTCGGCTTACCAGTAGGCGTGCTTGACATTACTTGTAGAGGTGAATGACAAACTGCCCCCTCAATTCTGGCTGCTAAATACATGTGTTGTTGGTTATAGTTGTGCCCCTGCACTAGTTGTGGGCTATATTCTGATCATTTTGCAGTACATTGTCTTCGCCGGTATGTGTCAGTCACGGTCTGTGTGAATATGACACTCGCTGAAAGTCACTGTAGTATTTTCAGCGCTCCGTGTGTTTGCCTTGTGGAATCGCAATATTCCGATGACATTGCTTGTCCTCGCCTTGAACCTGGTCCCTGTAGCAACAAATATAGTAAGCCGCCTCTCGTTCTCTGTATGATGTTCTCACGCTGGCTAGTTCACGTTCAGTCAGACAACAGTTGTCTTTACTGCAGACCCAATATTCGGCAAGTTTTGCAATGACATCATCGACATCTCTGCCCGCGTCCATTTTGAGTAAGTTAATGACCTCTCCAGTATTCCGGTCGGCTATATTTCTGCTGATCAGTCGTATGTTTTTATAGCCTCATAACCCTCTCGACATGGTAAATATTTGACTGAATTGCATGTGATAGTCGCACTTGGAACGCGTATTGCAATCAGTCTCAGCGACATTCTCGTCCTTGCGGTGACATGGGTTAAAACTGCCCGGAACTGGACTGAGGGCGCACGGATTGGTATGCGCACTCCGTTGAGCACTATGCTCCTCCGCGACGGTGTGTTTCTTTCTTTGTCTGATAAATATAGAATCTGAGCTTTGTCCTAGGAACGGTTTATTTTGCGTGAGTCTTTTCGAACTCACGTATACTCACGTACACTCACGATCACTTATTGTGTTGTACCTATACAGCATCCTTCTCATGATGAATATCGCTCAAGTGGTTTTGGACACTGTGGTATATTTGTGATTATCTTAGCTGATTATCTTACCCTAACATCCTTGACAGCCATCATTCCAAAATTTCAATTTCATTGAAACAGTGATACAAACGTGGGTTGTGTGAGCTTGGCTTACTACCGGATCAGCTAACGATTTGATAGTCTGCAATCCATTCTGATTTCCCGCTTCCTGCTCAACTTGCGCCAAGTCGGCTCACCCGAACTCGACTCGCAGGAAGCCTTCAATTCGCAATTCTCCGTCCCTGGATTCCGCGTCCCTTCACTGGCGAGCATCATCGGGAACATGGGCGAGGATCTCGACCACGGCGGCCCTGCGGAAGAAGTCGAGGACGAGGTGGAGAACAATTCTGGTAGTGTTCCAGCGGAAGAAGGGGAAATTCCCGAAGCAATAATTGAGGCTCATCTTTCTTCGATGAATCCGACTCCTTTCACTAGTCGATTGGTACACATTGCCTGATCTATCCCCGACTCTTCAAGTGGTTTTGAGTTTGTGGCGTGTGCATGAGTGTGCATTCCATTATATTTACTGCCCAGAACCCGTATTTATTATTATCACGGAGATTGCATCGCGCATGATTGAGATTATTTGTACCAGGTAGTACTACACTAGATTGAATGTTTCGTACATGACACCTTTTCTTCCTCGCTATGACAGCGCCGTATGAATTCGTTCTTTAATTGACCATGACGTAAACGGTAAGCCCACCAATGCCATGCCTTCATTAATATTCTCACTCTCCGTGACTGTCCTCGCCAAAGAAGGCATCCTGCACGATCGCCTCTTGTGCCAGACTCCCTTTCTCCCTCTTCATCTAGTACTAGTTAAGGCACGTCAAAGCCGCAAAAGGCTCCGTCACGGAGCGAGGAACCAAGGTCAAGGGTATCAATGAAATGCAAAGTCCTGTCATCATTTGGAGCACTCGACCAATTTAAACACGGTTGGGTGTATATCGCGGGTCCTGCGTCATAGATATCCCCGAATCTGTAACTCTGCCAGACTTGCTGGAATTAGCGCGCTCAAGGAGCTCGATCTTGGATGGCACGAGCCCAGGCACCATGAACATCATGACCGCGATAAACTCTGGCAGGGCGGCCAGTGGATAGAACGCTGCGGCGTTATTTTGCTGCAGACAAAGATAAGGCCGAATCAGTAGCTGGAACACGTTCAAAGGAGGAAGAATGCCTACTGTAGCTAGGTTGCTCGTGGTAGATACGAGGTACGCTTCGCGAGTAAGACACATCAAGGCAATGACAAGGAGAATGAGGATTCCGTAGCGTTCGCCAAAGGCAACGTGATCCCACTCCCATACCCCCACTATAGTATTACGAGCAATCAGTTACTCGATGGTAAATGTATGGACTAAGGTAGGACTCACCACGGCGTTCGTCAGCCGCAAGAAGTAACGTAAGGGCATTGAGAACACAGACTACCACAAGGAAAATGTACAAAGCGGTTTCCCGCAGGGCGCTACCCGCTGTCCGTTGGCTTGGATCTGTATCACCTGCTTTGACCTAGATAGTTATGAGATTAGCTGAACGTTCATGCAACGTTCATGGGTTAATGATGAAGTATGTCGAGGGACTTACACCACCGCATATACCCAGTATGATAGCGACTGTGATGGTCAGTCGCATGACATTGCGGTACTTGAGGACTCGGCCGAGCAATAGGAAGATGCCGGTTCTGCCTCCAGTATCCCCAGGATTCATCATCTCATCCCTATATCAAAATAGGGTTTGATCAGCTTCGGGATGGCGTAAGAAAACGGGATACGCACCGGTCGATGATGAGTGTATATGCAGAGTAAATCAAACCCGCGAAACCAACGCTATAGATAACCTGCTCTGCGATCAGTACACTCTCGTTTTCTGCCGCAGATGTATTTCCAGCGAGAGCTGAGCGCAATGCGAATGAGACCAGGCGAGCTAGTAGCAATAAGTTAGATCCAGCGAACACGACCGTCATGTAACCTGACTTACTTAGACTGAACAGAACGAGGGACCTGTAGACAGAAGTCTTCTTGCGAAAGGCAAGGAGAATGGAGATCAAGAGAGGAGGGACGTAGATGACCGTGAAAATGATAGCTGCTGGTAATTCACTTCTGTGTATGCCATCAAAAACCGCGTAGTTTATCTTGGTGGACATGGGTAGGGGTGCTGAGAGGTAGGAAAGAGGCGGGGGAGATCAGTATTCGTGCTATCGGGAAAGCATCGAGAGTTATATACTCATAACTTCGTGGAGAGAACCAGGAGGCTGTACTCCAATAGTGTCGGGGAAGTATCATGCGCAGGATATGTCAAGTACTGCGCTCAATTGAACTGCCGCATCAGAGGCACATAGGACCTGCGCTCATCTCGATCAGTGCATGGGAACAAAGTCAAGATTCCGCTTCGCGGTGGAGCATACTGATTGGAACCTTGGTTGTGAAGATGGCGCTTTTACGTCTTGTAACTCTTTTTTAAACTGACAATCCAGTAAGGCTCGGGCCTGCTGAGTAGGTAAGCCCATGATTCAACGCACAGATCGGAACTATGAACGCACTGCCTCGTATGTTTTGTGTTCAGACATTATGTCTTGAAGGCTGCGCCAGAGTGAACTTGTAATCCGTTCTCTTCTTCCCGGGAGATTAGAACACCACGAACATTAATGTATCTATCGGCATCCAGGTTGCAAGGAGCAATCCCGTTCGCATTCCATGTCAGACAACTGAGGTCTCCAGGGCGGCAAACTTCAAGCCCTACGATTAATAGTAGGTTTGATGACTATCCTCTGCAGCTTTACTCAGGCAACAGCGTAGGGAAGAAAGTAGCAAATTCGGGACCGACGGCTACGCCGAGGCCCCCAGATACCCTGTTTCGAGCGAGGTATGCGTTAAATACAGAAAGAAGTACAACGCTAAGAGAAACAGTCGAAAGAAATAGAAAAGAATAATAAGATAAATAGAAAAGAAAAGGGAGAGGAGGGAGGGTGACTAAAAACTTCAGAAACGAGTCTGCGCCGGAGACGCGAGACGGTGAGAGAATTGAATGTGTCTGAGAGCGCGATGCGCTTACCTGTGGTGCAGACGGCGGGCGGTGCCCTTTGCTGCATGACGGCCACAGGTATAAGTAGTGAGGCGGAGCCTGGGAAGAGGTCATATGAGCATGACCCTTTCTGGAGATAGGGGTGACTACGTACCTGTCTCCTCGAAGGTAACCTGCTAGCGGGCAACCTGCTAGCACCTGGAGGAGACGTAGTCAATCCTGAAGTCAATGATCTGAGAGAGATCAGCGGCGAGGCCGTAGAAGAACGTGAGCGGGGCTCACGTGAGAGGTAAGGCCGAGATTCAGCAGAGGCCTGAGAGTTCGCTCCCTACCCCTGGAATCCGCGAACACCACGACCTCTGCAGCTTTACTCAGGCAACAGCGTAGGGAAGAAAGTAGCAAATTCGGGACCGACGGCTACGCCGAGGCCCCCAGATACCCTGTTTCGAGCGAGGTATGCTAGATAGGTATGGATGAGTGAGTGTGGGGGATGGCGGTGGTGGAGAATTGATGACGAGCGAGAGCCGATGACAGCGAAATAATACTAGACATCTGGAAGATGCGATGATGCCAACTGCAGCTCTGCTCGAACTGTTGGATTCTCACGAATGTAGTCTTTCCAGGTGGAAGAAGACCATCGTCCTAGGGCCTGGATGATATCCTCAGAGAGACCTAGACCAGCATAGTAAGTTGCTCCTCCCGCGCGAACAGAATGGCCGCCGTAAGAGTGGTCGAGCACGGCGAAAAATCGCTTCTCGAACCAGCTACGAGTAGGATACAATCCGTTCTCGCAGATGAACAGAGCAGTGCGTGCTCCATGAAGATGATCTCGGAGAGCAATGTAATGTTGTAGCAGGGTGACAGGACAAGCCACATCATGTCTGATAAGCTTGATAATTGTTCCCCGATAAAAGGGGTCACCCTTATGGTATGGCAGGAGATAGGTTGCGGAGTGAGGATCGAGGAAAAGAGAAGATCGTTTTATGATCTTTCTCCAATCCCATAGAGACTGGTCATTATTCCAGACCAGTTCGCCAATGCGATGACATGCGTAAAAACCGCAAGCGATGATTGTCGCGAAAAGATAGTCATCATAGGAAGCAGAGACAGTCGCGGCTTTGTAGAAGAATGCGATATGATGAAGACGCAGGGGAAGTTTTCGATGAACAGGGTCTGCTCGGATCTTGCGAGAACCACGAATGGTGCTTTGTACAAATGCGGATTGACGACTGGAATCGAACTGTGGGTAAATGTCATGCAAGAAGTGGCGAGCCCCGGATAGGTATTTAGGACCGGATGCAATAAAACGTGAAGTGTAAGCAATGTATCTTGCGAGAGTCTGAGGGGTAGGATTCAGTGGCAGATTATGCTGCATACAAAATCGGATGTAGTCACGCGCTCCGGTCCGATAGGTTTTGACAGTGGAGCGTTCAATTGCGTTTGCTTGCAGGAAAGAAACGAGATCGTCGATTTTGGAAAGGGGGATAACTGGGCGAGCACGCAATTTTGATGATTTACGAAAGGTGCTGTCCATATAAAGCAGTACCGGTGCGTGCTCGTCCAGCGAACCTAAAAACACTCTCTCCATCGCGCCGGCAATAACTCACGTGGAGGTGAGAACAAGCGGACGCGGTCGGCGGGATAGCGGTGAGAGTATTCGTCCAGTAAGAGGCGTGACAGAAGATCTGCTCGAATGTTGGTTTTTCCAGAGATGTGTCGAACACGGAAATCGATTCCAGTGGAAGCTACAATGCCTGCGGTTGCCATTAGCACTGCATTGTGGATAGATTCTGTGACACTAAGGGTGTTGAATGCATATACAGAGTCGAGGCTATCGGAATGGATGAGAATATGACGGGGAGGAGATGGAAGGGAAGCGCTATGATAAATGGCGGATAAAATTGCTAGTTCTTCAAAGAAGAATATATCAGGCTTGGCAGTGTGAAGAGGAGGAGGTTGTATTTGATAGATGAAAGCTTGGTTAGAGTAGACGAAGGAAATTGCTGAGGTCAGAGTTGCATCGGTGTGAATAATGATGTCAGCGGCTTCATCTGGCCAAATGGCAACCTCCGAGAGCCGAACACCAATAGCCTTCGGCATGGTTAGTTTGAACCAGGTGAGATCCGCGGTGACACTGGCATTGATAAAAATGGGAGCGTAGAAGCGTGTCTTGCCACTCATTTTGCGATAGAGTTCGGTGAGTGCCGGTCGGCCCCATGGGAAGACATTGAGGACCCAGTTAAGATATCCAGTTAAGCGAGCCCATTCACGCAAGATTGGCTGACGAGATGGGGTGCCAAGAAATGTGTCAATGGCAGTGATGGCGTCATTGATGGCGGATGGAGGAATGGAAATGGTGCCTAGATTTGCATCCACCCAGAAGCCAATAATCTTGAGGGGATTACCATGTAATTGTTTCTTGTCTTCGTAGGGGCAACGGATGAGATCCCAGAAAAGTAATAGCATAACTTGGTTGTAAGGGCGCCAAACGTGATGAAACAATACAAGATGCCCTTCATCGTCCAAACCCCAAAAATCATCCATGTAAACCTCCAGATCATATATCTTGAAAACAGATCCCGCAATCCAGGCAAGTAGAGCAGAAACAGAACACCAGGCACGGGGAGAGAACCAATTTCCAAAGACTAGACGACGAACAATGTACAAGTGGCCCTCGACGATGACAACTTGTCGAAGTTGCCATAAAGGATGAGCTGGTAAGTTAAGGAAAGCGGATGAGACATCAGACTTCCATAATATATATCTCTTGTCGGGATTTGTCTGGCGTGAATTATAAAGGACTTGAGCAAAGTCATGCATATTATCATATCGCACGCGTGCGCCAGCTCGCGGGATACCATGATTGAGTCCCGATGCTGAATGATCAGTGACCACTCTCGCCTTCTCCTTTTGCCAGACTACAAACATTGGAGAAATCTTCATGTATGGCAAGAGTTCGTCGATAGGATTTGACCAGCGCCCGGCACTAATCTCTTTGTCACGGAAGGCTCGAAGAGCTTCCATATCAGGAGGTTCCATATGGTAATTGCCGACAAAATCGTTCGCCTCGACCTTCCACTCACTCTCGTCAAGTGGCCAAAAGCCGTTACGCAAGCTCCAAAGAACTGAGTCAACAAAAGGTCGATTAGGATGTGAGTAGAGTAAGCCTTCAAGACGGTCGACATCAAAAGGAGTTTCCACGCGGATGGCGTCAGAGTATCGATGGAGTGCCTTTTTGACGTCCATATTGTCAAGAAGATGTTGCGGTGGCATTGGAAGGGGAGCCGCGGTCTCCGTACTAAGAGCAGCGGGAGACAAGCGACGAGAATCTTGTGGGGTAGAGGATGTCCACCCAAAACCTCGACGGAATCTTGGAAGCTCCGACACATGAGAGAAAGATGTGCTAGTAGAAGAGGAACCGGGGATAGGAAGGGAGTCAGGAGCGGCCGCCGCCTTGATCGCTCGCTCTGCTACGGTTTCGAGTTCGAGAGCTTCGTCGAGCTTGAAGGTGGGAAAGACATTCAGGCATGTCTTTGGCTCGGTGGTTACCCTGACATTCACAGCAGATATCATGCTTTCGCCGGTATAAGCAAGGGTCAGAGCACTTCCCAAGACTCCAATTCTCGCAAGCAACCGCTTGGCGCTTCGCAGAGCTTCCCGAAAAAGTTGACGAACTCCGCTTCGGACCAGACGAAGGCTCGATGACAGCTGAGAACTGAGAGAGAATAGGGACTTGTATGCGTTGACGATCATCCAAGCGGAAAGGAGATTTCGCATAGTTCTTCCGAACAGCGGCGTCAGTCTCGATCGCCACCGTCGGCCTACTGGCCCAGGAATGGAAGATCTCGGAGATGATAGACTCATACTCCTCCAGCTCTTTCGAGCGGTGCGGATAAACCGCCGTGACACCAGAACACCATGCTCGATAAACCCGGCTCCATTCCGTCTCAGACACAATCTTCTTCTTGGTAGAGATTGAGTCTGTCTTGACAATGCTATAATCGCCTTGTAGCCGTTTGATATCGTCGTTCTGGTCATAGGACGGGTCCAGACCAGCATGGAGCTTTTCGAAGTCGACGTACTCATCACGGACAATGAGCTTCCAGATTGAAGTGGGAAGAGGATCCCGCATTGACCGGAGTCGAAGCATAGAAACGACACTGTTAACGATCTTGTCAGTTGAAAACAGTTGTCGTAACTTGACCGACTCTTGGACGAGATTGTCCATAGCCGGGAGAGATGTGGTAGCGAGATGGGGTGCTCCTGCAAGCACGAATGCCGGGATGCTAACTGGCTGAGCATCATCATCGTGTTCGAAAAGATCCAAAAGGTCGGCAATATCCTGTGACGAGGTTGGCTGAGACAATTGACGGACTGCACGGAGTTTTGCGGATAGAAGTCGTCGTGCGACCTCCTCATTCGCATTGAGACTGTCAGTAACCGGAGGTTGACCATGAAGTGCGGCTGATCCACTATGTGTAGCATCGGGGGATTGTTCGCCTGGAGAGGAGCCTGCGTCTTCAAGGTCGTCGTCGACCCGAGACTTCCCAAACCTGACCCTCTTGCGATGCTCTGCTTCAGCCAGGACGTCCTTAAACTCCACGAGAGAGACCCCGAGCGCTCAACACCTCGACGTGATGTCTTCTTCGGATAAGGTTCCTTGCACCACTTCGTCAACAAGGTCTTGCAATGCACTGGCCTTGTTCCTCGTGGCATCTGCACTGTCCTGCATTGAACGACGCAATGTTGGGATGTGAGAAGAGTCGGAAGGCTGAAAAATTGAGTGAAGCGAGACAGGGGTTGTCGCATTGTCCCCGGCAATCATCGATGAGTAAAAGATGGCAGTTGAAGACTGCTGAGGGTGACTAAAAACTTCAGAAACGAGTCTGCGCCGGAGACGCGAGACGGTGAGAGAATTGAATGTGTCTGAGAGCGC
>MLYV02000765.1:0-40391 GCA_001913855.2 Hermanssonia centrifuga | reverse complement strand
AAACCCCATACATAACCCCCTACAAGTCCCAAGCTTTGATTTTTGAATCTATGAGCTTTTAGCCTCGTATCTCCCCTATTTTGATCTTGCTTGACTCTATACTTCGTCCTCAGTGGTACTTGAGTGTACTACATCCATTCCAGTCGATTCCAGCCCTTTCTATCCGTCCCCAGTTCTTATATTCTTGAGATACTAGAGTGCTCATACTAGTACTAGTACGAAGGTACGAGAGGCTAGTACGAGGTTAGAGGTTAGAGTACGAGATACGAGGCTAGTACGAGAGGGTTCAGATACGACTGGCTAGGAGGTTCGTCTCATATCCCTCCCTTGTATAGACAGACTCTGGTCTTGGGAATCCAGGAGCCCCCTCGCACCTTTTCAGCACAGTGCCTCGAATCTACCTACTTCTGTGACTGCAGCATAGCCCGGAGGGGTTGTGTTGTGTGTTAGGGTAGTATCTGGGGCGCAGCGTATCAACGGGTCTCCTCAAGCAACTTTGTAACGCTTGAGAGCTCTTCTTCGAGGCCGACAACAAGGACTGCGCTACCCTCGTCGAGTGCCTCATACTTGTGCTGTCATATATTTATTAGATCGGACTATATGCGTGAGGATGATGCTACATACCTGAAGGGCAATCTTCTTAGCCAACTGCTGCTCTACCCTCGCTTGGCATCCACCGAGGAGTTTGGCATGGTCCTCCTTGGTCTGACGGAGTTCTTCCTTGGCGGCGGCGAGGTCGAACACTGCCTTGTAGGCAACCAGAGGCATTCCCGGAGACAGAACGGCGCGGTCCATTGTGCCGCGACGGTGTAGGACATGGTCGAAGTCCTGACGGGTGTTCCTCTTGAAGGCGTCCAGGAAGGGCATCAACATGATGGACATTGTAGATGAGATGAGGCACTATATAGAAGAAGAGTAATTTAGTCTCGTTTGTTGAGAATGTGGGGGTAGATGGAAAGTGGACAAAGAGTAGCCTGACATGTATGAGCTATCTATATAACATTGCGGCTCACCAATTTCGATCTCGACTGGAAGTCAGCCTCACGAGCTGACCGCTGTCACCCATTGGTAGGCAGGCTTTAGCCAAATATTTCCCCTGTACAGAACTTTGGAGTGTAAAATGAGTATAACGATTATGCATTCGTTCTCGTCTAGTGTTATATGCAAACCTCATGCGATACCAGCGATGATATCGAATTCACTTGTCACTTCAAGTTGTTTGCCAGACGCAATGGAGCAAAGACCTTTAATCAACATTGTACGACGTAGGTGCATGTATACAAGGATGGACGGGAGTATGACTGAATTTCGGAAAAGAGAGCGGTGTTGCAAGCAAGAACTTCGTTGAAGTCAAAGTGCAGTGTGTGGCGCTTACTGTCACTTTTCCCATAGAACATTCCAGCGCCCTAAACCGCTCGGCTTTGAGTAGCGCCGGCCGACATACGCATACCATCCGGCAGGCGGCTCCAACGGTCCCCAAGCGCACACTTAAGACAAAGTACCGGCGGCGTATCTTGCAAATCGACCCCCACATTCTTCGCATATCGTTACTTGTTGACAATGCCGTTAGCGTCCTCGGGGCTTCGAGCCCTGCCAGGACGGCAGGCATCTCAAGTACTGGGGAATACTGGTCGTTCTATACACATACCAGCATTCATTCCGCGACCAACAGCCAAACCCAGCGGATCAGCTACTCAGACGTTTTTCAAACAAACTCGCACATTCTTAACTCGCTTCGTTGCCCACTTGACAACACCAGGCACCTTTGCAACTTCAGCGAACATTCCCCAAGGAGCTCGCTCTATCTATGCAGGTCCAGGCAGAGCACGTACTATCCAGCAGGGCCTTTCTTTCCCTGTCCGATATGTTCTGTCCCGGCCTATGAGCGCTCCCTATCTGCCTCGACCGCCTGCAGCTGTTCCCAGAAGTACAGTTCAGGTAGGCCTTAACACAGCGAGAAACTTTTCCACCGCGCGGCCAATCTTCCAGAACATTGCTGACAATGTACCCATCGCTGGCCGGGCGCTGTGGGAAGCCGATTGGGATATTAAAGTACAACAGGAGAGAGCCCTCATACGACCGCAGAAATACTCGCAGAACAAGGAGAACAAGCGGGCGAGCAAGGAAAAGGCTCAGCCCATTCGTTCTGCACCGACAAAGCCTGCCACTGAGGAGACGACCCGTGCTGAGCTCGATCATTACTTCCCCGTTACCGCCTCCGAAGTAACCACCTGCTTGCTCATTCCACTTGCACCCACTCCCACTTCACGTCTACCTCTTCCCGTCACACCATCCGTGTACACCAGCTCCCACCCTCTCCTACCATTTTCGTACCTCTCCTCCATCCACGACGATCATGGGACACATGCTCTACGAGTCTCATCCATGTTTGCCAGGCTGGACACCGCTCGCGTATTCGAAGAACCAGGGGTGTCCTGTTCGGCGTATGGCGACCCCACTGGACTTTGCACAATCCTCGAGGTGAAGTTCGTGGGATGGTCTGAAGCGCGCGTGAGGAGCGTACTAGGAGAATGTGGCACCGGTTGGTGTGTTCTCGAAGAGATGCGAGAGAACGATAGCGGGACGGATAGCGACGCGATGGACGATGTGTTGTCTGAGATTAGTTTTGAGACTAATCCTTACGACTCTCACTTTGCTACTCCCGCTCATACTGAGGAAATGGACCCGTCGGCTTCATTCGTCATGCCGACGTTGGATTTTTCTGCGTCATTCCCCATTGAGGCGGGCTCGTGGTCTCGTGTACCATCCCCGTCTTCTGCTCTCGCAGACCTCGAGTTCCATAACGCGTGGTCCTCCATGCAACGTAGTCCCGATACGGACTCAGATGCGTTGTCTGATACGTCGCTCTCCGACTTTGATAGTCCTGCATGGAGCGGATCTCTTTCCTCGAGACGATCATCTACCGGCTCGGACGGATGGGTCGGACTCGGTTTTAGTTCGACATTCTCGGGTCGTATGCGAAGTGATTCGGATAGCGAAGAGCCTCGAGAGTTCATGTTTTAGAGGAGGTGACATTCATTTCCTCGTTCCACGCACGTTTCCCTTGTATTCTCTTTCCTGTTCCTCATACTGTACGACTATAAATGAATAAATTGGATTACTTTGAAGTTCGCAGCTTCTGAGTATATTGGCCAGCGTCAATTAAGTCCTCACACTTGTTGATCAGAACGTCATGCGCATACATTCCCGAGTTCGTTTGGCAGATCACACGCGGTCGTCCTATTACCTTCAAATCACAGCCACAGGTCGACAGGTATCTTGTCCCCATGAAGTCGTTCTCTAGCGACGCCGACCAGGCAGCGGTCACAGCCAAGTCGCGCAGGCTGCCCCCAGTGGCGAATCGTCTACTCAAACTTACAGTAGGGCTATGCATTGGTGCCATTCTCGCACAGTTACGCAACTATTACTCGACCAAATCCCAACACTGCACTTTACATCCTCTCGTCGTGGGGCCGCCTGCGAAAGAGTGGAAAGACGACGTCTGGCCCATCCGTCAGCAGACTCCATGGGACATCTCCACAGACTATCCCTATCCGCGGAAGCTCGAGTACGACGTGACAGAAGGCACTTGGCTACGTCTGGACGTTCACCCAAAGAGCGGGGACATTGTCTTTGACATTTTGGGTGACATTTACTGCCTCCCTAGGGACGCTTACTCCGATTCTGCGAATCCCACGAGCACCAAGACGAAGGCCCTCCCTGTATTGCTTGGAGCGCCGCACGACTCTGACCCCCACTTTTCGCCCAATGGCGACAAACTTGTATTTAGGAGTGATGCTGAGCTGGGCATAGAGAATATATGGGTAACAGAGTGGAAAGGATGCGTGAAAATGGACGTCAGGTCAAGTGAATCAGGAGACGAGCTCTTAGCAGCTTTGGAGGTTAAGGATAGCGAGGAGGATCTCCTTGCGCATGGAGTCAAGGAGTCCTCCGAGAGGAAACGCAGGAGGTTGCTACGAGAAGGCCGAATCTCAGGTGTGTTCCCATCCTTGATTTCGTATGTTACATAGCTTTATTTCTTCGTAGCGCGACGAGTTACAAACGAAACATACCGTTGGGTTTCCGATGCTCGTTTTCATCCTTACGAACCCAAGGTCATCGCTACGAAATGGTATACCTCCGGACGTAGCTTGGGAGCCGGCGAAGGCTGGGAATACGAAGTCACCGACTCATCTGACGAGACAATCAGTGTTGGTAGCGGCAAACGACTTGTCGGCAGGATGTTACCGTTTGGCTGGGGTCCGGGAAGCTATGAGAATCAGCAGATCGGGCCAGAGCAGTTCATTTGGTATGGCAATGACAGCGTCATTTATGCGAAGAATGTCATAGATTCCAATGGGCAGTACACGTATAGCAAAGGTACCTTCTTAGATTGTCTGGCAATGATTTTACTAATGTGCTGCCCAGACGTCCATTCTGGAATATATTCGATCTTTAGTACCAATCTGACGACTCAAAAGACGACCACACTCGTGCGTTCGTATCCTGGTGGAGCTAGCCGACCTGAGCTCTCAAGGGATGGCCGAACGCTGGCGTTTGTTCGGCGTGTCAGAGACAAGGAAGCCCTCGTTCTCAAGTGAGTAGTAGTATATCCCCAGCTGCGATCATCTGACATCACCTACTCAGAGACTTGGTCACCGGCACTATCCATCATGCTTGGCATGGGCTCACCTACGACCTGAGTGCTATTTCCGCGCCCATGGGTACATATCCTTCTTTCGCTTTCACTCCGAAAGATGACGCTGTAATTATCTGGGCCGCTGGTCAGATATACCACGTCCCCGTCTCGACCAACACATTAGGCGAACGAGTGTCCGGTGGCACTCCCAAGACTATCCCATTCACTGCACATATCGAGAAGCGCATCGCCGAGACAGTGAGCAGTACAACCGATATTCTGAAACTGGAGACACAGGACGCCCAACGCGTATATGCGTTCACGGAATTACGTGTGAACAGCGATGGATCCAAAACGACCTTCCAAGGGTCGGGTGCAACATATGTGTACTCCAACGAGAGCTTGCAAGCCGTCCCGGTTCTCCATACAGATGCACCATACTATTCCCCTTCCTTCGTTTCTGGTGCTGATGAATTGGTCATACACGCCCGCTGGTCCGATACCAATTTTACGACGTTCGAGTTGGCAAATATGACATCAGGTGAAGCGTACGAATTGACCGGTTTGCCTCTTGGACGATACTTCTCCCCTATTCTCTGCGAGTGCTCCGGCCCCAGCAGGAAGATTGCTTTTATCAAGACTGGTGGGGATTACTTGACGGGGGACACTGTCGCTACCGCAGGTCCAGGATTATATATCGGTGATCTCAAACTGCCTTCTTCGTCTGAAAAATCAAAGGAAATCGCTGTGAGGAACGTGCATTTCATTTCGCAGTATCCAAGTTTGGATTCTCCGGCGGTTACTAAACTGCGTTTCTTGGAGGGGAGTGCAAAGCTCCTCGTACAACAAAGTCAGCGCGCCTTCATCATCGACCTCACTTCAAAACCCGACAAATTTGGCGAGTTTAAGGGAAAGACTATTGCTACTGGACTGATGTCGACAGAACTTGCCGCTGCACCATCTGGGGACCTTGCGAACGTGGCAATCGTCGATTTCTTCCATATATACTTTGCACCAAACGTGTCGGCTGAGAAAGCGTTGTGGAGCAAGCCCGGGAACTCTACCAAAGGCCTCGCGAGGCTCAGTCTGGATGGTGGACATGATGTAGTCTGGAGCGGAGATGGCAAGAAGCTTTTCTGGTTCTTAGGTCAGTCAGCTTCTCTGCCTGTTGTTTACATCATTGTAATAGGTTTGGATCAAATAGGCCCGTACCTTCATTCAATCGAGGTTTCGCTTTTAAGCAAGTGCTCTTCTGAGATAGCCAAAGACCCATTGAATCTTGGCATCTCTTGCACTAAACACCTCCTCAATTTCCAGGAAATAGTAGTCGAATATCCTACTGACATCCACCGCTTGAAGAAGGAGGCCTCTGCATTGCATCAATTGGCTGATGATGAAACTCGTGCCAACGCCGATCTTTTGGTCATTGCGAATGCCACCCTACTGACGATGGAATCTGGCAACCTCCATAACGATGTATTTCGCGATGCTATAATTGTTACTCGAGCCGGAGAGATCGAAGCAATTGTGGGTGCAAACGAAGCCGTCATTCCTTACGGTGCTACGATATTGGATGCAGCTGGAGGTAAGGAGATCTCAATTTACCCTGGGCTTCGTGCTGATAATGACTGTAGGATATATTGTGCCCGGTTTCATTGACGTCCACGCCCATTGGAATGGCTTTGATTCGTTCTATCCCGCACGGTCATGGGAACTTGAGACCTTCCTTGCCTACGGTGTAACTACACTTCATAAGTAAGTCCTTCACCAACAATTATTTCTACCATTCTTGAACCTCCGCGTTGCACTTAGTCCCAGTGCAAGCAATGTCCGAGGCTTCTGGGAGCGCTTCCGCGTAGAACGGGGTCAAGAAGTCGGTCCTCGCATCTTCCAAGTCGGAGATGTAATCTATGGCGCAGCCTACGCGGGGATCCACCAAGACATCACGACAATGGACGAGGCGTATTCTGCATTGGTGAGAATCAAAGTGGAAGGAGGCCCAGCGAGCTACTCCTACAAGAATTACAATCTCCCATCTCGGTATGTTTAAATTCAATTTGGTGGAAGGGCCTTGGCACTGATCATGGCGATCGCCACTTCAGTGCTTCAAGACAGAGGCTGCTCCTTGCAGCTCGGAACCTCAGCATGCTCTGCGTACCCGAGGGTGTAAGCTATCCAGCCCTCTATCCGCGTCTATAGCGCTTACTCTCGCATTCAGGGTATGAATTATGATTGGGATCAGACCTATATTGTTGATGGTAAAGCGATCAATATATTCTCAACAATCGTATTCCTGATACATTTTCAGGTATGACCACCATTGAGCATGCACTGCCCATTCCGGAGTTATATGACGATGTCATCACTCTATACGCGCTCAGTGGTACAGGATCAACCCCTACACACGTCGTAAATTATGGTGGTGCATGGGGAGAACAGCTCGTTTGGGCGACAGAAGATATCCCCAACGATCCTAAGTCAGTTCTTGTTTTTCCCCCTCGGCAGCCTATGCGCTAATGCAACGAATGTTATAACAGATTACGCCGATTCACAAGGCACGATATCCTTGAGGGTCTGTCGGAGTCAACGGCGCGGCCGAAGAATTGTACGTATTTGGTGGCTGGCTCTGACTCCATATATTCCGCTAAAGCTGTTGACAGCCTTCGCACTCTTTAATACCTCCGAGTCCACTGCTAAGATGGTCCATATGGGCCTGAAGGCTCATATTGGTGCCCATGGCGAACCTCCCCTTGGTCTAAATTACCATGCCGAGATGTTCTTTACGAGTCAAGGCGGGCTGACTAACTATGAGGTCAGTTGTTCTTACCGTACACGCCTGTCCCTATCAGAGCCCTAACACCGTCGAATTCCAATAGGTAATCCGAGCAGCTACTTCCGATGCTGCGAAGACCCTCGGTATCTTCTCATCCGTGGGGTCTCTAACCCCAGGAAAGTTGGCAGACTTCCTAATCTTCCCGCCGGGTTTTGATCTGTTGGAAGGTGACATCAGGAAGACTAGGAATATTCGGCACGTAGTGCGCGGAGGCAGGGTTTGGGACGCTGAGACGATGGTGGAGGTTTGGCCCGTGAAGGGGAGGAAAGCAGCCATGCCACCACTGAACCCAGAGTAATTGACCGAAGGATCCAAAGATGAACGCATTATCTCTTTCCATATACCGTTACAGTTGTTTATCTTGTACGCTTTGTCCATGTAAGATAGATGATATACCAGAAAGTGTGATCAGAGATCAAACTCAAAGTCTGAGTCTGAATCGTCAGTCTTCCCCCTGATATTCTTTGGAGCCTGCGCGTTTGTACTAGTAGCTGCGGATCGCATTCTTGACGAAGAGTTGTTGTCGAAATCCTCGTCGTCAGACGCTTCCTCGTTGGCTCGATCCTTATCGCTTGGTGGCTTTGGCTGAGGAATGATGGCACCCGCAAGAATCAGGACTGCTTCCAACTCTGCGAGAAGATGAGTTGAGAAATCTGCAGGTAATCTCGCAAGTCTGGTCATACCTTCAATACGCCGCTGGCGATCGGCTCCCCAAGCAACTACCTGGTTCAAGACTTCTCCTTTCCGGTAGATGATCAACATAGGCAGTCGAGTGTCAGGAAGATTGGCTATGCATTTGTCGCCCACAATGGAGACGAATTTCGTATGAGGGTGTCGCTGCGCAAGTATACGGATATGCTCAAAGGCAAGTTCGCTGCGTGGCAGCCTAAGAACGACATGAGTTTACTCGCTGAGTGAACTTAAGATATTTGATACGCACGCGTCTTTATATAGGAAACACACGACCCCGGTGCCTTTACCCTCCATACCTGTATCCTTACTGTCTACATTACTTGCTTCAGTAACTTCTCTCGTGTAGTCCTCCCTGCCAATCGGGTACACTCTTCCAAACGGTGCGTGCTCCAGACGTTTCAACTGGTCCAGACGCCGCTTCCTGTACTCCTCAATCAGTCGCTCTGTCTCTTCGTCGAACGCTTCCTCTGAGGCATCTTTTAATTCCGACGGGGTTAAGTGCCGTAGTTTGTCTGAAAGAGTAGGCGATGGTGGTGGTGAAGGAGATGGAGGTGTCGGTTCCCGAGGGGGGAGAATGCCGTGCTTCCGAAGGGCATCGTTACTGAGTATTTCGTTGGAGACATACCGGGATTTCTGATAAGTTCACTCACAATTCTGTGTCTTCGTTGGGGTTGATTGACATGGTGGTGCAGAGGCGGTCTTTGGATGTTGTGCTGCGAGAAAGACTCAAGCTGCTGTGCTCACCGGTTCACGTGGTATGTGCGTCTATCATCTCTGTTTCCTGCCGCCGCGGTGCTTTTGCTCTCTGCTCTCACCAGTACTCCGTCCAACCCCGCAAGTCCGGCCATATCGATGCACTCTGCTCAGCATACGTTACTTTCGTCTTCCCGATAATTGCCTGCAGTCCCCCCGCCGTTAATCATGACTATAAACTACCAAGATACAGAAGCCCTCTTACCTCGCCGTTACCAAGAAGAGATCTTTTCTCGTGCCCAAGACCGCAATGTGATCGCCGCCCTCGACACAGGAAGCGGCAAGACGTACATCAGCACTCTTCTTATCAAATGGATCGCAACGCGGGACGCGGGACTGGGCAAGACCATTGTTTTTCTGGTCCCCAAGGTAGCTTTAGTCGAGCAACAGGGAGACTTCATAGCGAAGGAGGCTCCTCTACGGGTGAGCAAGTGCTATGGGGCCACAGCCATAGATATGACGGATAGGCGGGGTTGGAGGAAGGAGATCGAAGAGCATGATGTACTGGTAATGACAGGTACTGTACCCATCCATCCTGATTCTCTTCATGACACTCTTCGATGGCTCATCTGAACACTTTTAACAGCCCAAATTTTTCTCAATATTCTCACACACTCGCATTGGACCATGGATAAGGTATATATTTATTCATTCGTTCTGTTTGCGGAAACTCTGCATCGATCCGGACCTCAGCGGGAAGGACATCACCCAAGATATTCGCCGACCACGACGCATTGCGTCGCTGGTTGGCGGCTACCCTGTAGTGTTCATTTCTTGCTGAGGAGGCATCTTGGATGGTGTAAGATGGATCATTGATGCTGTGACCGATACTGCTGTGACCTTACCGTGTCGTCGCGATTCCTATAGCCTGATCGCCATCCATAGTAGCCTCAGAAACACTGCTGTGATACCAAGCATTCCATACTCCTTGTGAATTTGTGTGTATGACAGCAACGTTTCTTTGGAACTATTGAGGGTGATCAGTAGACAGAGATCGCGCTGAGACGGCAGGGGAATCCATATCACTATCGTGGGGTTTCGGAAGACCAACCTAGATGCTGGTACGTTTTGCTAGCGAGTCATCAATAGGGCACGGCTCTTTTCTTTTGACGTGTACCAAAAAAATTATCTTTCAATAAGAATCAAGCATATTTGTGGATATCTCATTTATAGTTGTTGTCTCTGACATTCCGTATCTTTTACGCAGGTTTCTCTAATGGTATTCGATGAATGCCATCATACGCGGAAGAATCACGCATACAATGGTATAATGCGAGAATATTTTCAATGGCCCCTAGAACAACGACCGAAGATCTTCGGGATGACCGCATCACCCATCTGGAACCCCAAGGATGCTGCGGAATCGCTTGCGACTCTCGAACGCAATTTGGACGCTAAAGTCATCGCTGTGCGGGAGCACGTAGATGAGTTAGCGGATCACTCTCCTAAACCCCAAGAGGTGTGTCACACCCTCTATATAACCCACATGATACTGACACTCTCGCTAGATCATCCAAGAGTACGCAGCTCCACCACTCCACTATAAGAAGTACCCTGCGACGACGCTCTGGGAACGTCTGAAACTTTCCGAACTTCCTCCAACTATCGATTTCCCTATTACCAAGATCCAAACCAGATATGACGTTACGTTACACAGTCTCGGTCCTTATGGCGCCGAACTGTACCTCTATACGGATATCAAAAACCGAATCACGCAGTGGGTAAGCCAAGCAGAGGATGAGCTTGACTATAGATCGTCCACGAATTACGACACTTTGACCTTCAGTCGAGAGATTCAACTCCCTCCTGAACTCGACCACATGCAGACTGTCCTCTCTCAATTTAGCGACATCTTCGAGGATGAAAACGACCCGGACACCGTGCCTATTCGTATAGACACGAATTGGTGCTCCCCCAAAGTCATACTTCTGTCGCAACTACTCTTCGAACATTACAGACAAGACTTTCAGGGCATTGTTTTCGTGGAGCAACGGCATGTTGCTGCATGCCTTTCGAAAATGCTACCCCGTATACCTCCTTTAGAGCTCTACTTCAAGAGCGCTCAGTTAATCGGCCATGGCGCTAGTAGTCTCCAAAAATCGCAAGGGAAGGGGATGGCCCTGAGGACTCAGCAGGACGTTGTCAGGATGTTTCGTGATCGTGAAATCAACCTCCGTAAGCTTCTCTACATAGTGGACCGTTCAGCTTTCAGATGATGACAGTGGTATACTTTAAGTTATCGCGACTTCTGTTGCGGAGGAAGGTCTCGATTTCCCAGTAAGTCACAATCTCCGTCGCCAATCAAAACCTCTGACGTCATTTCATTAGGCCTGCGAACTGGTTATTCGATTTGACCCTATACAACATATGGTCGGCTATATTCAGTCGCGTGGGCGGGCTCGACAGAAGACCGCAACATTCGTTGTGATGGTGCAAGAAGGGCAGGCCGCTCAATTAGATCGATATAAGGCGTTCTCAGAGAGTGAGCCGCAGCTACGGCTGGTATATCAAACACGGGACGATGCCCCTGCTCCTGTAGCTGAGGATGAGTTGGAGGAAGGTGAAGAACGAGAAGACCCAGACGACTTGGCCGAACGCCAAAGATATGTGGTGGAATCCACTGGCGCTATCCTTACGTACAATACCTCTATCGGGCTCCTGAACCACCTCTGCTCCCTCATACCCCGCGATCGGTTTACGCCTATGCATCTCCCACAATATTCTGGGGACTTCGAAGCTACTCTACGTCTCCCCTCGTCCCTTCCACTTCCTCCAGATAAACTTGTTTATATTGGTCCGCCCAGGAGGTCAAAAAAGGAAGCCAAGCGAGCCGTTGCCTTCGAAGCTGTAAAGGCACTACACAAGCTTGGCGTTTTTGACGATTATCTCCTACCTGCCCGGGCAAGTAGTGGAGATAATGAAGACGCCGATGGCCGCCTTATAGGGGATGTGAGCAGCATTCCGGATACCATGGATGTTATGGTCCGCGACCCTTGGACTCGTGGCCGTAAACAGTGGCTCCATGTTGTATACTTGGACGGGCGGCCCACTGCCGGGCTCATCACAGGCAGCATTCTTCCTCCTGCGGACCTCGTGTGCAATGGGACCTACGTTAATACCAGCGATGGCAGTCGCGTAGAGTTTGATTGGCGAGATGAATGGCAGCAGAGGCGAGCACTTGAGGACTTTATGAGGATGGGGCTGTGGTGGTCCATCACTGGTAGAGGCATTACTCTTCCAATGACGTGTTACCTAGTCCCAATCACTCGCTCCTTGGAAGTAGACTGGGATGCAATCTATAAGGCGATCGCCAATCCCTACGGGGTGGCAGATTGGTCTGGAGTCGGTGAAGAACACTACAGTCACCTTTTGATTATATGCAGCAAAGAACACGGTCGGCCTCTTATGCTACGCCGCATTCGCACTGACATCACGCCTTTATCCCGCCCTCCTCCAGGTTCGAGAGAGGCTGGCTATGGAACATACAGAGACTATTGTCTGTGGAAGTACACCCGTAAAGGCGTGCCTCCGGACGTCCCATTCGATGGGCCTTGTGTGGAAGGTCAGCCATTTCCCCGCCACACGTCGACGGTTTACGCCTTGGATGGCTCAGACACCAACCAAGAGGTTTCCGCTAATAACAATACACATATCTATCCCCTGGGACTTTGTCGCTGGGCACATCTCTCAGAAGACGTTTATCATACCTTCCACGTCTTGCCAGAGCTTTGCCACCGAATTACCGACCTGTATCGCGCGCGAACCATCCGCTTGGAACTTGGGCTTCCTCCGATAGCGGACGACATACTCATACAAGCGCTCACTCTACCCAGCGCAAATGCTGGCTTCAACAACCAGCGCCTTGAGACCCTCGGAGACGCCGTTCTGAAGCTGAGTACTGTCGTACACTTGTTCAACCGCTTTCCGCATCGGCACGAAGGCCAGCTAGACGTACTGCGAAGAAATTCGGTGTCTAATCGCACTCTTCTTGCACGTGCAAAGGAGATCAGATTAGAACAGTACCTAACATCAGAGCCCCAGACGATGCGAATCTGGAGATATGTACTTCCTGCGGACTCTGACCTCTCGGTTCAACTTCCATCGCGCTACGTCTTGAGACGTATACCCAAACGTAGTTTACAGGACTGCATGGAGGCCACTCTTGGTGCTGGCTTTGTTACCGGGGGTATTTCTATGGCGTTGTGCGCCGGCATGGCTCTGGGTCTAAGCTTTGGGGGGCCTATTCCGTGGCCTATCAGATATGAACGGCGTCCCGAAAGCCCAGTCTCTCCTCTCTTTGCGGAGTTGCAAGAAACGTTGGGGTACCAGTTTACATGCGGTGCACTGTTGGTTGAAGCTGTTACCCATCCCTCATTCCGTTCCATCGATAGCTCTTCTTATCAGCGGCTTGAGTTCCTTGGGGATGGTGAGCAAATCCACTCACTTATTTCTCACGACTTTTCGTATTGACTGTTTTCATAGCGCTGATCGATCTAGTGGTGATGAGATACCTATACAACAAATTTCCTGAGGCAAACTCTGGCCAGCTATCTTGGGCGCGATCGCGATCGGTGTGCGCTCCAGCACTAGCATCGGTTGCTGTGAACCATCTTGGGTTGCATAAGATGCTCTTGGTCAACAACGTCGAACTGAGCATAGCTATCGGGAAATATATTCCTATCCTGGAATCTACTTCAAGCGAAGAGATCATTCGAAATGGTTGGAAACATGATCCGCCCAAGGCTATCAGTGATGTCCTGGAGAGTGTGCTCGGTGCCGTGTTCGTGGACATGAACTTTGATTTCGAGAAGGCGGCAGTCATCGTTGAATCTGTGTTACAAGATCTGCTTGTGGTGTTGTCGCCTGATATGCCCAGGGATCCCGTGTCCGAGCTGATGGTGTGGTCGGCGAAAGCAGGCTGTAGAAAGATTACATTTAGGTACTTGACCTTCGAAGCTCGTTCATTCTCAGAGTCACTGATCGCTACTATACAGGAAATCCCAGAGTCGTTCGGAATTGAAGAAGAACGACAGTGTTTCGATTATTGTCCACGACTTTGCTGTCGTTGGTCCTATCCCCGCCTCGAATATGTCACTTGCGAAGGGACTTGCTTCAGAGCGTGCAAAGCAAGTGCTTGCCGATCCGCAAGGCCCATATCTACTCGCTACTATATGTGATTGCAATGCACGCGCGGCGGTAGAGGAGCCTCCCGAGCTAGCGGTGATTGAGGAGGAACCGCAGAAATTAGATGATGAGACAGAGGAAGGATTTGCAGCTTTGGCGCGTATTGCACTGACTAAAATAGCAGGAGCCGAGGAGTGTCAGCAAGACGATGTTGGAATTCCTGTTGAAGATGAAGACTTAGAGGAAGAATTCAGAGGTCCGCAGATTCAAAATGTAGTCGCTGCAGATGAGTTAGGGGAGCAGATGATGGACTTAGAGTCCGAAGATGGCTTGGAGGATGTTCCTTACAAGGATGAGTCCGAAAGTCTTGCAAAAGCAAACGAAATACTGGACAAATTTATATACCAGGAAACTGGAAACAGGTTGCCGATTCCTGTAAGCTCTGAGAGGCTCTACGGAGAGCCTCTCAGAGCTTATGGTCTGCAGCCTATTTCCAGTTTCCAAGCATATATCTGACTGGATCATCATTTTTGGTGTGTTGTGCATATCCTGACACATTTCCAATTTCAATGGAAGGACTTGTATCAAGATCTGCATCATAGACGAATCCTGGTGCTTCAGCCACCACTCCGGTTTGTAGTGCGTTTGCAACCTGCGGAATACACCTTGCCTAGAGACTCTCAATGCGGCGCCTACCTACTATTTCTCATGGTCACTTGTATCCAATTCTTACCGTTGCCTCAGTCTACTCATTCATACCTCGATATGAACATTGCACTAGAAGATTGTCCTCTACGCAGTGTCTGTTTGCTCGTCTTGTGGTTGCTTAATATGCTCCACTTAAGTTATTGATAGTCGGACTTGTCTAAATTAATCCAGTTCGTCTACGCAGCTTCTTACATAAAATGAGTATAATAATACATGCGCTAGAGTTCCTTGCAAGACCATAAACGATACAAGGACAGTGAATTCACCCGGCGCGATGACGGGGGCGTCGGACAGGTATCTCAACCGCTTTGGGGACATCGAGGAACACTTGCGGCCCCTTCCCATTACCATTGGCATAGGACTTGAAATCCTTGGGTTTGAAGGCAGCTATAGCGTTCCCGGACTTACACAACTCCCGAGCAAACTCGTCGTCGTATTTTTTTCTTTCCAAGATGCATGCCCGAAGGCGTCGAGTGCCTGCTTCGTAATCCTCCATAATGCGGGCGGTCTGCTCCGGTAGGAGGAGCCCTTCAAACTTCGCGGTTAATTCTGCGATGAAAATTTTGTCCTGCGAATTGACCTGATTTTAGTACTTCGCACACATAGTTCGATGGATTAAACTAACCTTCTGCTCAAAACTTGAGTTTCTCCACACATCACTCTTGGCATCGAAATACGCTTGGTATATACCCTTATACCTGAGAGCGGTGGGTCCAGAACGTATGAAGAGGCGAATTTGGGACTGAGCCGACTTGGATGAAGCTGACTTGGATGAAGCCGACTTGGAGGGTTTCGTATCACCATGGCAGATCTTGTCCAGTAGCTTGGAAGGCGAGTATATATATCCCGTCTGGCTCTCGTTCATGGTGTCTGCGTGGAGTGAGTTATCTTTGCTTATAACGACCACCATGCGAGGATCCGACCCCGTCCCTAAACGCTGTACAGTATTGTCAGATCCTACATCCGTGAGAACAGATAACAGATGTAACTTACCGGGAGAATAGTGTAGACTTCTATATCTTCCTCGTGCGCTTGCTCCTTCGTCCAGCCCCCCCGGGTCAAAAACGCAGAGAATGCGGTTTCCATAACCAATGCATGCGCCACAGATCTACCAGCAGGCTGTGTCCGTATTTTCATGACTTTCTTTTGCTCAGTAGGTGTTAAAGACGAGTTGAAAGTGGCAGGGGAAAAGGACCCCTGCCTGGCAAGCCCGTGGTGTGTGACACGTTGGGGCGGTGAGCGCAAAAAGAACCCTCCGGGTTTCTAAAACAAAGCATTAGAATGAGTATGTTCAGGGCTACAAAGAATCTGCTGACCGTAGCTACAAGGTGTCCTGGGTTACCGTACCCAGTTATAAACGTGGTAGCGTTGTAAGCTTTCTTCGGTGTAACAGGAGCCATGGTATGGGCGAGATGTGCTCTTGGTATGCTGAATAAATGGATCGTCCTGGGCGGAGGGAGGTTGGTGACGACGGATTTCAGATGAGGATGGCCTCTAAATATCATATATCGACGCGAGAATTGGCCACAACACGCCTCAAACACATAAAGGAGTCGGAGTTGCTCGAATCGTCGCAACGGCCGACAGTAAATTAAAAACTGCTGGCCTTTAGTTGCCACCCACTGTCCGGATCAAAATTTGGAGTCCTTTCTTCTCTGAAACGCAATAACACGGTATCGCCATACGGCACTCTGGGACAACCTGTGGCGCGTACATTGAATGGTGGCCATGGAAAGTCCTGTAGAAGAAGATAAAGGCAGTGTGATAAGGTGACCCCATATCATGTTGTCAAAACACGTACGAAATTGCATTGCACTGCGGGCAATCGCCCACCGCAAGAAATCGCAAAGTGACATTATGGAAAATGAAAAGGCTGCATTAGTTTCGCTGCAGGAAATACTTGAGAGACAGCTTGAATGTTTCTTCGGGTTCTTTTTATCTCCGTAATTCTCAGTCTCCTTTCGAGACAACACTCAATTAACTCACGAAATATTTCTCGCATCAAACACGTGGAGACCTTCTTTCATTGTCCACGATTTCTCTAAGATATCTCCTCGAGATATGTTGGGCGTTGCCTGCAGGATTGGAAGTTGGACGTTGTCATTTGCATCTGAACACGCAACCAAGGCGTTAGGGAAAGCTCTAGAGAACTTACCACTTGGCCAGACCGCAACGGCCACCCGACCTTCATGGAAGCCACTTGAGAGTTATATTGCATCCCGCGATGCATTGATGCCCGAACTAGGCGACTTCTGCGTTCAACGTGGACATTGAAATGGCAATGTGATGATGAAACTTCCAGCTCACCAATTCTTGTTCCCAGTTGCAGCTAAACGGCACTCGAAAAGCTAATGTACCATTACTAGATCTTCACCAATTATCAATCAGCCAAGGGCATCAATCCAGGAGCCAATGCTATGAATTGGTATTGACACATTATCTTATGAATCACAGTGCAAAGCCAAAGCGATGGTGAAGCTTATATTGATACAGAATCCTGAGAACTGGGTAGTACATTCGACCTATCTTCGTTCGTCAGTGGGAATACGATGATTGTTTACAATCGAAATGCGGACCATATAAAGGGTGATGATCTCTTGCGCCACAAGGACGCATCATTCCGCCGACGTCCCTTCCAAACACTACAACCAACCACCTTCTCGCCACATCCTCCATTGCATACCAATCTCCGATAAACTGCACATCCCACTGAAGAGCTCGTAAGTTTTGTAAGCATCCTCACCACCTCATCGATCTGTCCTGAGCAAGCTCTCTCATGCCCACCCCCTGCCCCACCCGGCGTACCATTGTCGGATGGGGCTCCCGTTTGGAGCCGCCACACATGTCAGAGAGGCTCGTCGTCGCTCAAGAACTCGTCTTCCTCTTCGTCATCGACAGTGGCGAGGTTCGTGAAGTCGACCTTGTACCTCAGTAAACCGCCGATTCCTCCGAAACCCTTGACGAACTGAGCACCCTCTTGCGATTTGTTGGTGACGAACTCCAAGTTGGCGCCGAATTCTTTGTACTTTTCGGCAAACCACTCGAGGAGCGATTGGGGCTCACAAGCTTGCTCCATCTCGAGACCAGTAGACTTATCAAGGAACTTTTCGCGGTCCTTCTCCTGCTCCTTGCTTACGTGGATAACGATCTCCTCTAGATGCCAGTAAATATCTTGAAAAATATTCCAAGCAAGCAGACGTACCACCGGCAGCATTACGCAGGACATAACGGGTAGTGTCCAGGTTTTCCCATACAATGAGCGTCTCAACAGAACCGAGTTCGAGGCCTTTGAGCGTATCCTCAATACCAAAACAGTATTTTCCAGTGTCTTGGCTGATCTCATCAAAGTACCTCTGGATGAGCCTCTTCTCTTGTACGAACTTCACGTTCGCAAGGGATTCGGACGCGAGTTCGATCGCCTATCATGGAGGTGAGCCTCAAAACCTCACACGTCCAAATCATGGATACATACCTGATTAAATCCGTTCTCTCCACCGTAACTGACGTCAACCACTTTGATAATCTTAGCTACTAAGCGTTGATCGAACATGTCGCTCTGGCTGAGTTCGGTTTTGAAGTCGGCGCTACCGGCGAGAACGAGACCGGTGACGTTGACTCTGTCGGCTGTGATGAAGTGTTGCACAGCTAACTCGGCGACTTTGCGCACGTAGTTGTGACGCTTCTCGTCACGCAGACGAGAGAAACGAAGGGCAGACTGACCACCACGACCGTGCTTCTTGGGCAGATCGACTGTGAATTTGTGTATAACCTCGCGAGTGTTGCCCGCGACGGTGCCGAAGAGGGTACCGTTACCATCCATGACGATGAAACCAAATTTGGAGTCCGATTCAAGCAGCTCCTGCAGGGCTTCGGTGTGGAATTTGTTGTCACATAGGTATAGAGATCTAGTGGTGGAATTAGACAACTAAATTGAAGCGCAGCAGAGCAAACGAACGTATTGATAGGCTTGTGGGGCTCAAAATCGAAAGAGACCTTCTTTTCCTTCCCTTCGTCTGTGAGGATGGTACCGACGAAAAGCACGAGACCGTTCGGAGGTACACGGTTGTACAGCTTAAGGCGCTGCTGTGTGCTCGTGATGGCTGCCAATACAGACAATCGATTGACACGAGACTTGATATTGGACGCTGTACCATACTCCTGCGTCAACATGGAGGAGACCCGAGAAATTTGATCCTGTGAGCTGTCGTCAAAATCATCCACGTGCGATCAACATACATCGAACTCACCTTTGGGGGGATAATCAAACTGATCATGGAAGTACCGGCACTGTAGGAGGTGATGAGAACCTGAGACGTAGCATCGCACGAGACATACGACTCACCCTCTTGCCATGTCAAGGCTCTTGATGAGCTTCTTGACCTTCCACATCTGGATATTCTGCTCCGCTGGATCTTGACTCATGTTGGCTGATACTGATATTCCCTGTACGCTTGACGCGGAAGAGATACGAGCCCAGTTGAAGAGCGCAGGAAGCGCAAGATGAGGGTAGAATGCAGAGCGTACAAGTCGCAAGGTCTTCAAATTTATCAGGACGTTTGGCGCTCGCGTCTTCACTATAGACGCCCATAACCTCTTTCCGTCCGAGTCGGTCGATTATCATTCCCAAACCAGTGCATAGCCATGGTCATAACCGGAGACGCAAGAGTCAAGCGTAAAGCGCAGGAAATTGGAGGCGAGGAACCTGTATCCAAAAGAGTCAGGACGAGCACAATAATAGAAACTTCAACTCACCAGCAGCCGTCTTCCGACTCAGGTGCGGGTCCGACAGAAACCGAACATGAATCTGCTACTCTCGAGCAGCCAGAGGAGAGCGATAAGAAAAAGGGAAAGCGACGTGCAGCTGCGGTGGGTGGAGAGGCGGAAAATGCACAGCCGAAACCCAGGACGACATACCGTAAACTCGCCCCTCCTCGACCGTTCCCGACCGTGCCCACTTCCGTGTCTGCTACTGGCCCACGGTCTGCCCACGTTAAAGGCAAGAATTACATTTGTATAACACGAAAGACACCGCTGGGAGCATATCTTAGGCGTTGCAAAGATGTGATACTAAAAGACGGGTGCGTGATGTGCCTCGCCATTGAACAAGATCCTGATTATATGCGTCAAGACATAAGACGTTACATCTGAATGCCATGGGTGCGGCTATACCCCATCTCATACAGCTTGCTACGTCTCTTCCGGGTATTCTACCTTACGCTCCAGAAGAGATTCAGACCGAGGTGCTTACAGGCACTGTGGAGGTGCAAGACGAAGTTATCCCAGAAGATGAGGATGAAGACATTTCTTACCGCTCACGTGGGAAGTCAACCATCAGTGTAGTCATCAAGATCGGAGATGGCGTGGATGAGGGTGCAAGAACAGGGAAAGGGAGAAATAATTGGAGAAACGGAGTGGCCCCAGCGTCGGGGGGAGATTCTCGCAATAATCGACAGGGCAGGAAACAAAATCAAGCCCCAAAGGACAAGCCTCGGGGGTCAGAAGAAAAGAGAACCGCGGAACCAGAAAGGATTGTTATAAGAGAGGAGGACATGGAGAACGAATAGTGCGTTTTTTGTTGTCCTGAGAACTCCTCGATATATCGCTCATCTTTCTTGTCTTCTAGGTTATCTCTATCATATTTCCCTTGGATACCCCCATGTACAAAACTCAGGTTCAAGTTATGAATACTCACATGTTCGACTCTTTCTGGACCTGTTCCCATGTTGTGCTGTAACACCTTCATTATCTTGCCTAGAGATCTACAGACGGTCCCGCTCTAGATCTTTTCGCCAATACCTTCATCTCGCAAGTATATGCGCTGCCCCACTTGCCGTATTATTTCATGTAAATATTTATGTGGGTCAGTGTCTTCTCATCTCCTCCGCTGCTTCGTGCCTGATGATTGAAAGTTTTTGTAGCTCAAAAACTGTTGAAAAACATACCAAACGTGGAACGAATGTCACACGTAAACGTGACCGACTGAATCTGAACGCGTGACGTCATTGATCCGTTGTCATGGAACGAATTTCGAACCTTGCCCGCTTTTTGGTTTCCTTTCCCCCACCACACACAACCTACTCATAATTGCCATGGCTGGTAAGTGCTCCTTTCAATCAGTTTGTTACTTTGTTTAATTATAAGCCATCCCAGGTCAGAAACGTGCGGCGGAGGAGGGGCAAAGTCGCACAACGCGATCCAAGGCAGCAAAAACAGAGACATCTAGCACGCCTAAGGCATCCAGCGTGAAGGCAAATAAGAAAGGCCCGAAGGCAAGCTTTCCCATGGTTTTACCTATTGTTTCAACTACTAATGCCATGTGTTTTTTATTGATAGGCGTCGATGGGAGCCACCGCGTTCAAGTCGCGCGCGTTACCTTTACATGTCAACCTCACACATACTCCGCCTGTCGGAGGTAACGGAGAGACTACCGATATAGCACAGGTTGACCCGGGGTTCATTGGTTCAACTGCTTTGGTGCCTTCTACGTTTAACACCGGTAGCTATGGATGGAAAGGGAACAAGCGCATTACTGTAGAGCTGCTCAACAGTGAGAGTGGGGAAAAGGAGAAGGTGCAGGTGATGTTGACGTGAGTGCTCAAGTCAATGTCATAAGAAACAGAATTACGGCGCTGACACTTGACATAGGATCAATGCCACAGTGCTAGGAAGCAAGAACGCCAAGGACGAAGACGCGGAGGGTAACGCCAACGCTGAGCCTTCCAACCCGACTGAAGACGATGAGAAGGAAGCAGGAGAAGATTAATGCCCTCAGTACCATTGATATCTCTCATGATTGTGGACTCAAATGGACGTATTCAATTCTTTGCTAGTTGATTTACCACAGATACTGCTCATATCGCTCGGCTGCATTCGATGAGTAATGACCGCTCGTCATCAGTTGGTACGGGACCATTAAGCTGGATCCTGCCTCCCATGCTGCGGAGGCAGCTTGAGAGCTGCGCTCGGGACTGTGAACATAGGCGCCACACGCGATGGCTGAGATTCGATTACAAGGTATGACCCTCATGAGTCTCTAATCTTCGAACCTCATTAAACCTACAGGATGTGCAGTACCACCACTGGAAGGCTATGTTAAGAACTAGTCTAATTGCTGATTACCGCTAACGCACTGTCATCAATATCGCCAGCCTCGGGTTCCTGACAACAGGTTCATCGCACATCACGCTTCACACACAAAGATATCCTACCCGATCCAAGGTTCGCACTGCCTCGCTCGAGGTGTCCTGCCTCTGGTGTTTACAAATGTCTCAGAATGGTCTGATCTCTGCGACTTCTCAAGTCTCAAGATCTGCCATGCATGCTCCGCGCCGAGTTGACAAGGCCGCTTGCAATAAGCTCCCATCAATATTGATGATTGGCGGGTGCTATGTAGCTATACAAGTACCAAGTTGCTTTCGTCTCTATGTTTTCATCCTTCCCTCTTGGCTTTGAAAGCTACATACCTTCCGGAGTCCGGGTCGACGAAATATGTCAACGCCACCTCCAGATTTGAGCGATGACGGTCGTCAGGTATTTTACAATACTATCTCGCTAGCATTTCAGTCCCTATTCTACGGTGCGTCTCCAAGCAATACACTGGTCTCGTTATCTAATCAATGATATTTTGGCACTAGGAATCTATGCCGTTTTGATACCATTTTCTACCCACATTCTAATGTCCGTGTTTCAGCTGTGGCTTTCGTTTGAGTTGAACTGACTTTATTTGCAGGAAGCGGGGCTTAAGGCACTCACCGTCGACTCGAAGCGTATTCCTGTTCTCTGCCATGTTTTTCCCATTCATCATGTCTACAATTTATTGGGCGCTGCAGGTAGCAGACCTGCTGGAATTGATCCACGTCTATTTCGTCGATCGATCGCTACTATATTCTCGGAACGTCTCAACCTATGCGACGCTTTTCAATGCTATTATCCTGTTGAACGTAAGCTTCTCCATGCGTCTACACGGAATGTATCTGAATGCTTGGTTGCAGTACGTTTCCACCGATGCTGTCGTAGTGTGGAGAGCCTGGGCTCTATGTAAAACCGAGTATAGGAAAGTGTTGTTCATCCCGGTTGTCCTATTATGTTTAACTGCGTGTACGTTCTTCCATTTTTACTACTCATCTCCGCCGACTCATCTTCGATTCCCTCAGTGTCTGTCTTCACGACCATAGGGCTTCGAATTGCTTCGTTCTTGACTCCCGGTGGCTTCTCGTTCAAACCTGTCCTCCATGCTATCGATATCTGCCAAGTGTCCAATCTGGTCTGGTCGCTTCTGACCAATATATCCGCAACTTCGATTATCTCGCACAAAACCTGGTGCGCATATATGACAATATTATCTCCATTGTCGTCATTGAACCGGATATCTATAGGGTTCATCGAAAGGCCATTCAAGAAGGCTTGAGGAGCATACGTAATAAGAGCACAAAGGCTGAACGAGTCTTGGCGCTTCTTGTTGAGTCTGGCATCATTTATTGTTTGTCAGGTGTGAGTACATCATCTGGACTTCTATTGCATCCAGCAGGGTATCGAAGCTGAAAATATCACCCACAGGCTACTGTTCTTATCTCGACATTAATTCCACTGCCTTTCGGTACCCTTGGCGACATCTACACTCCCATAAACATCCAGATCGCGGTAAGCTCCGCTGTCATTGGCGCCTATATGCACATTACAAACTCTTGCTTACTACGAACACGGGTTTCTCCAGGGCATCTATCCTACGATTGTCATCGTACTCGTGGGCCTCGAGCGAACGATGAACAACACGACTTTCATGAACACCGACCAAGGCGGTGGCGTAAGAAGTCGCATGAGCCAGATCCAGTTCAATAGCGATCCAGCGAGCACTGCGCAACGAAATATGACTGAGAGTAAGATCACGGTAGAGTTGGTGGGCACGGATATGGCTTGAAGCATATTTTGTGAAACCCACCGGGGTCACTTGCTACTTTGTTGGACACTGAATCCATGTTGCGATATTGACAGACAGGTCAAAGTCTGGGACTTTTGATCTGCATTTATTTCGCTGTTTCATACGGTCTGTTCTTCTGTTGTCTTACCTCCTGTACTATGTCTGACAGACTTCGCCCATGTACAATTAGAATGTATCAGTAGATGTAACATCATACAGTATTATATATGCAACCTCAGTATCAGTGGCGCCGTTGCTTCGACTTCCACTGTAACGACTTGGCGAGAACATCTCACATCTTCAGTTCCTAACAACAACTCCATCGCACACTGGCATCACGCATCCGAACCCATAAAGATTCCTGTTGTATCAACAGCTCATAGTGCCTCGCTAGGCTATAGTGTCGTGCCACCAACAACATGATTGATGACCAGTGATGGGTGCTAGATGCAGGCTATAATATACAAGTATCAGACTGCTTTCGTGTCTATGTTCTCTTTCTTCCCTGTTGGCTTAGAAAGCCACGTACCTTCCAGAGTCCGGTCGACGAGATATGTCAACGCCACCTTCAGAGTTGAGCGATGACGGCCGACAGGTATTTTACAATACTATCTCGCTAGCTTTTCAGTCCCTCTTCTACGGTACGTCTCCAAGAAATACACTACTAGTACCAACATCTAGTTAACGATCTTTTTGACACTGTAGGGATTTATGCCATTTTAATACCATTTTCTACCCACATCTTGATGTATGTGTTTCGCCCATGGGCCATGGCTTTCGTTTGGGGGGAATTAATATCTTTGCAGGAAGCGGGGTTTGAGGAGCTCACGGTTGACCGTACTCCTGTTCTCCGCCATGTTTTTCCCATTTATCATGTCTACAATATATTGGGCGATGCAGGTAGCAGTCATGCTGGAATCAATCCATGTCTATTTCGGCAATCGATCACTACTATTTTCTCGGAACGTCTCGGACTATGGCACGCTTTTCAACGCTCTTATCCTCTTGAACGTAAGCTTCCCCACCCGTTTATATTCAATGTATCTAATTGCTTGGTTGCAGTACGTTTCCACCGATGCTATTGTAGTGTGGAGAGCCTGGGCTCTATGTAAAACCGAGTATAGGAAAGTGTTGTTCATCCCGGTTGTCTTATTATGTTTAACTGCGTGTACGTTGATCCATTTTCGCTACTTATCTCCGCCGACTTATCTTCGAATTCCTCAGTGTCTGTCTTCACGACCATAGGACTTCGAATCGCTTCGTTCTTGACTCCTGGTGGCTACGAGTCCTCAAAACCCGTCCTACATGCTATCGATATCTGTCAAGTGTCCAACTTAGTCTGGTCGCTTCTGACCAATATATCCGCAACTTCGATTATCTCGCACAAAACCTGGTGCGCACGCTTGACAATATTGTTTCCACTGTTGTCATTGAACCGGATATCTATAGGGTTCATCGAAAGGCCATTCAAGAAGGCTTGAGGAGCATACGTAATAAAAGCACAAAGGCTGAACGAGTCTTGGCGCTCCTTGTTGAGTCTGGCATCATTTATTGTTTGTCGGGTGTGAGTATATCATCTGGAGTTCAATTGCATCCAGCCGGGTATCAAAGCTGATACTCTCGTTTACAGGCTACTGTTCTTATCTCGACATTAATTCGCCTTCCTCTCGGTACTCTTGGCGACATCTATGCCCCGGTAAGCGTCCAGATCGCGGTAAGCCAAATCCTTCTGGTTAGATTTCAGACTCTCGCTTACTACGAACACGGGTTTCTCCAGGGCATCTATCCTACGATTGTCATCGTACTCGTGGGCCTCGAACAAACGATGAACGACACGACTTTTATGAACACTAACCAAGGCGGTGGTGTAAGTCGTTTGAGTCAGATTCAGTTCAATAGTGATCCAGTGACTCGGAGCATTGAATTTGCGCCCCGAGATATGACAGAGAGTAAGATGACGGTAGATTTAGTCGACACGGATTCAGTTTGAAGCGCATCTGGCGAGAACTGTCGGTTTGCCCGGAAGACTGCCAGTCGGAGTTTTGGCCAGCAGTATCATTATGAAAATGGCGTTGCTTCGACCTGCAAAACATCAACGGTGTATCCCACCGGGACGACTCTGCGAAAACATCTGCCGCGGTTTCTGATACAAAGTCAACGGCGTACTGGAGCGTACTGGATGAAAGGATCTGAAACAAACCCAACTTTGATGCAAATGTATATATCACAGATTACACATGAAAATTGTCTGCTGTGCATCAGCCGCATCTCAGAAACTGGATTAATGGATTTTGGCCCATTTGAAGCATTGGTGGGCATCTCTAACTACTGATTGTTCTAGATATAATACAACCGGTCCCTCCAATACAAGTACTAGCCTATAGGGACCACTGGCACAGGATCACCGCACAAGGAGTGCTAGTACTTCTCAGGATTTGATGGTCCTCCCGACATGTACTGGATCAGAGGTCGGAAGAGGTCGTATGTCATTCAAGACAAACACCATCTATACTGGCAGCATCCAGCGATAAGTACTGCAGGAAGGCTATTAGAAAAGTCAGAATTGGTGGCCAGATAGACAATCCTCGAGACTACTAGTATTATATGAGACTAAATCATTGATTCTATTTTTGGTTCCATTTTGGCCTTAGCATTATCTTAAGGTGAATTGAAACGGAGAGACAGATGACTGGTGGTTTGGTTCCCGGCTTATGCCAGGGCAGCATCGACTTGGATGGAGTTCGGGAAGGTCGTGTCATTCATCGAACGCTCCAGGCCAACGAGTACCAGGACTATCGTAGGATATATACCCTGAAACGGTATTCAGTCCAAGTACGTGGATATCGATCGAAGCTTAAAAGTTGCAGCGAGGATGACTTACCGCGATCTGGACATTTATCGGGGTGTATATATCTCCTAGGGTGCCATACGGTAGCCGTATGAAAGTCGCGAACAGAGCAAAAGCCTGTGTGAAATACGATAAACTATAAGATACGGACGACAAAAACATTGGCAGTCAAACCCACCCCCGATATGCAATAGATAATGCCAGATTCAATGATGAGGGCCATTATACGTTCCGCCTTTGTGCTTCTGTTTCGTGTGTTTCTGAGGACCTCTTGAAATAGTTTTCTATAATGCCTTATACATATGGTTCTATATGAGCGACTGTATAAAATACCAGTCACATGTAGTGTCACGTACCAAGTCTTATGTGATATGATTGAAGTGGCAGCGATATTGGTAAGTAGCGAGAAGACGAGATTGGAAATCTGACAAGCGTCAAGAACGCGTTCCACAGGAGGGAACTGGAACGGAGTGTAGAACAAAGCGATCCGGACTCCTATGGCCGAGCTGACTGAAACTAGATGAGGTGAGATGATGATGTGTTACGAGTTAAAACTTGATAGGTCCTACATGCAACAAGGGAAAAAAACAACGTTGGAATCAGCAAGGCCTTTCTGTAGTCTTCTTTACATAGAGCCCACGCCCTCCAAAGAACGACGGCATCTGAAGAAACAAACTAGCGGTCCGGTTTTAAACTGATAGCGTGCGTATACCAGATAAGAACAGACCTACATTTAAAAGAGCAATCGCGTTATACAAGGGGGCATACGATGCCACGTTTGACGAAAGTCGTAACGATCGATTGATAAAGTAGGTCTGAATTCTTACTATGGCATCGGATACCTCCAACGCCCAATATGCGGATGACAGTATGAATGGAAAGAATAATGAGAAAATCAGGAATTTGTTCGCCCGCGATTTTATCCCCTTCTTCCTGAAATCATAAAAGGAGTTGATACCATCTTCAGTTAGCTACAAGGATTGAAGTACATACAAAAGAGGATGTGCAGAAAACGGCATCAGAAGGACGTAAATGCCTGCCATGACGAAGGTCGATGATGAGCACCAATCTTAGTAGTTATGCCTGACGGGGACATACCGTATAAGAAGGATTGGACAGTCAACGAGATAAGAATTGAGAGTATCTGGTGGCCATCCGAGTGCAGCGGCGGTTGGGACATCTTGCTCTAGTTCTCTGCCGGACACGACGCAGCTGTCAAAGCCAAGGCGTGGAGGCGACTGGCGCGTGGGGTCGAGTGGATGCATGGCTTGCTGCCTTTATAATTATTCAGTTCCTCGTGAAGGAGGTCTCTTTGAGGGTCAGATCTGACGAGCAACAACGCTATTAGGTTCCGGAGAGGAAACCCTGAGTCGGAGAATGATGAGCTGTCACTGAGGCTGGCCACCTTGAAACAACGGCATAGTTCTTCCGCGCATGGAACTATACATCATTGATATTGGCGTGAAATGATTACAGAGGGTTGTCTGATTCATCCGCTGTAGTTTGAAAACCTGGTGCAAAGAGAAAAAGGCGATGGAGTTAACGAATTTGAGTGTGTACACTGACTGATAACTTGAAGAGTGATTAATGCATCGCCACCGTCTACAGATTCGCAGACAGATCAAGTATTGACACCGCCCCGGGCATATAAAACTCGCACAAAGCAGGAAGACATACCTCAGCATGGACCATGCCACGTGCGGGAAACGCGAACAACTGTTTGTTCCTGTTTGCTCGCGAGCTTGTTCAGTGATTTCTTCAAAGTTCAAACTCGGTTCGACGATAACCGTGCGTTGACCTCGTCCACAGTTTGCAGGTATATCTGCTCACGAATAGGTAGACAAACAAGTGGAAAATAATAAATACTCTGCGCGGCCCCTTTCCAGTCATGACCAGTACTATCAGTAGGTTTCAGGCTTTCCCATATCCTCCAAGTCCATGAAAGTGGTAAGCTCCCTTTTCCCCAGCGCATACTTAGAACTGAAGGGGGGTATTACTTTGGCAGTTCTTTTTGGCCCACAAAGTATATGCATATGGTATGCTGACATGAGACGAGCGCGGACAGGTTTATCTGCTCTGCGGCGGTCGTAAACCAAGAGGTTGACAACATCCATCAGGAAAATGTACACTTAGGTACGGAGTGTAACATGCACTCTGTGGCCTTGGTAGCAGCGTTGTCAAGTTATGAATTGTGTAGCGCCCGTATCCGCGGCCATGTTCTGTAGCTGCCCGCATCTGCACCGTAGCCCATGTAGATTGCTTGTAGATTTCTTGTAGTCGTGATGTTGCGTTGGTAACTAGCTTGACGCATGCAGTAAAGCAGATAATGTATTTTTTCTGTTCTTAAATCAGTCTCATTGATGTGAAAACGTTAGGATATCATTATTATCACAGCTTGGAGATTTACATCTCGTACTACTACTCATCAGCCTCGCTATCGGTTTCACCTGTGCGACCAGCCAATTCCTCTTGCGCAAACTTTGCTGCCATATCTGACAATCCTCCTAGTTGTACTGTTGATGTTTGAACTGGCACCTTCCCCATGCTACTGTAACAAGAATCAGGAGACGGCACAAAGTTCAAGTTGACATCAAAGTTGAGAACTCACACTACACGGTGGAACATCTTCCCACGGATCTTTCGGACCACGGTTGGGTTGATTTCTTCCCACTCTTTAAGCTGCTGAAGATGAGCCTCGAATTTTGGGCGATATACTGACTCCTTGAACATCAGTTGAGAATTGAATTCTCCCGTGGACCAGGCATCCAGACAAAACTCATTCTGAACTAACCATCATTAGCAGTTATTCTGTACTGTAAACACATGTAAGACTCACGGTTGTTAATAGAAGTGCAAGCGTTGCCAGCGGAAGAGGGTTGAATGCTTGGATATTTTTGGCTCCTAGACTGTGACGATCTTTGAACAGATGTTGCTGTAGACCGCGCAGCAATAAACGCAGCTCAGCGTACCCACGAGGGTCAGCGCGATCAAAGTCCTGATTTACAATACTTGAATGTAAAGAGATACTAGCTCCGATGATGATTTAATCACATACCTTGTAGCAAAACCTCTTTGGACTGCCCTCCATGAGGTAGCGATAGCGTTGCTCATTGTCCTGCCGTGCCTTCTTTTTTCCCGTCTCAAGTTTAAGCTTGTAAAAGGCGACTACAAGCTCACGGATCTCATCACGAAGATGACCTCTGGCTGTAGAAGCGCGCTTCATAATCTGAGTGGGATCACGGATGGTATTACAAGAACGTCATAACATAACAAGAAGTGAACGATACTCACCAGCGTGATCACACGATCAGATTCTAGTTGATGAAACAACTTTTTTGCTTCCGCGCAAACATCACGCCATGCTGCCGTCGCCCAGGCAATCTCACTTTCATCGTCTGGAAAAGGATGAACAGTGAAGATCTTGAGGAGGTACAACTTGATACCTGCTTTGACAAGTATTCTCGTCGGTTTAGCATAATCGCTCTCCTTAGGCCTACCTTTCTCCGGCATAGCTCCAAGGGTATATTGCATGATATCATATTTTGCTGTAGCTGGTGCCAACGGAGAGCGTGAACGGCGTCGTTTGCGATGAGGGTTATCAGTTGCGAACTTTTCAATTGAGCGTGATCGTGGTCGGCGAGACTGATCATCACGTTCTGGGGAGCGACTACGTCGGCTACCTCTCAATAGACCTCCAGGTACTTGTTGTTCTACATCCTGCAATGATGTATGCTCTTCAGAGCGGTCGTCCCATACGGATCTTGAGTCCTGGGTGGTATGTTGCGCATAATAGGCTTGTGGGGTATCAGTAGCATGCAGGCCTACGTATTACAGCTCAGACCAGAAACAGAGAATGCAATAGGCTGTGAACGTACTAGATTTTTCCAATACGCTGGCATTACTGAGCGGCAACAACAACATGCGTGGAGGTGATGTAGAAGGACGACCAGACAGATGGCTAGTAGATGATGATCTACTAGTACTTCTTGTGTTGGATATTGGACTGCTAGTTGACCGACGACTTGAAAGTCGCGGAAGTTTCTTCTTAGGTGCCGGCACTTCCACAACTCCTTGAGATTGGAACTACGATAGCAATTAGTTGGTATCTGGGACGGCTTTGGCCTCATGGGCCAGTCATAAGCACTTACCGGTGAAATGAATCTTGAGAGATTATCTGACTCATCTTCGGACTCCGGACCTGGTGAGAGAGCACCTTCATCATCATTCTCGTTGTCCGCTGCATTCTGAGCCCGAGGGGGCTTGTTCTGCGGGTCTATAGCATAGTCACACATCAGCCTCACTGCTGCGACTGACAATGCTTGAAATCTGATATACTACTACCTTTTTTCTTCAGCTTTGCCAGCTCTCGCTGCAGCTTTTTGATTTGTTTGATTTGTTCTTGTTCTTTGGCTTGGTCTGATTGCAAGAACTCGATCATCAGTAATGTCTGACGAATGATAAACTAACAACAAATAAGATACCTGCATATTGTTGCTTTTCCGTTGCCTTACACATACGCCGTGATGACCCTGGTACTGGTGGGTTGTTTACCTCTTTATTTGTCTTGGATGCAATCGGCTCCTCGTCACTTTCCTCCTCTGTGCTTGAACTGTCACTCGAAGACAAGACTAGACGTCGACTGCGAGTCATGCTGTTGTTGTGGGATGCCGGTGAAGAGTCACGCTGCAGTTGAACGTTGAACGTTGAAGAGTTGCGCTGCAAAATTTGCAACGTCTGACTCAGCAACTACCCTTGCGTGATAGGACAGTTACTTACCACTTTTGGAATCTCCGCAATTCAAGCCAACTTGTCACTGAGTCCTGCAAGTCTCTACACCGATGCAGCCTACATCCACCATCCACCATTGCTTCAACTGCGGCTCCATCAAGCCTACTGCGCAAGGTCTCCGGTCTCACTTATCCCAGCGAAAGCCATGTCGGCAGGCATTTGTTGCCCGGGCTCAACACTATCCTGGAATAGAAGATTCAAATCACACTGGCAGCATGTCAGTCTTTGAACATGATAACGACAATCCGCTACACACACCCTATACAGACAACCAGCCTGAGGCTGCACTCGAACCACCGTCAAAATGAGCGCGCGTTGAAGATGTTGAAGATATTGAAGCTGGAGGATTACCAAAAGATCCCTACGTGCATTACCACACATCAGCAGGAAAGACGAAAGGAAGAGGGGATTCGGTGTTTGAGTTATTGCACGAACAGAGAGAAAAGGATGGCCTCGACAAAACACCATGGGCGCCATTTGAGAATGAAGAAGAATGGGATCTTGCGCGATGGCTCATACGAAGCGGGTTGAGCCATAGCGAGATTGACAAGTACCTTAAATTGAATATTGTCAGCACTCCTCTATTCTCTGTCTGATGCCGTTGTGAAGCTTACTTTGCTGTCATTAGACACGTCAGCGCTCATCGCTCTCTTTCAAGAACAAGGCTTCCTTTTTAAGGAAAATAGATGCACTGCCTCGCGGTCCAGGATGGGAATGTGAAATTTGGGAGGCGAAAGGAGATGAGCTTGATGAGAATGGCGAGCAGCGGATTGAGGTCTTGGAGCTGTGGAAACGTAACCCCGTTGAGTGTATTCAAGAGCTCATAGGCAACTCTGCATTTCAAGAATGTATGCATTACGCACCTGAGGAAATCTTCGAAGATGCATTTGGCAAGAACCGCATGTACAACAAAATGTGGACAGCCGAATGGTGGCGTGATATCCAGGTAAGCTGCCGGGGATCACCATCCGAAGTTTCTGTGTCGATGTCTGATTCCGAGTCTGATTTATGCTTTCCGCAGAAACTCCTGCCAGACGGTGCAACTGTCGCGCCCGTTATTCTCGCATCTGATAAGACACAGCTGTCTACCTTCAGCGGCAACAAATCTGCATGGCCTGTCTATCTTAGCATTGGCAACATCGCAAAGGCCACTCGTCGCTCACCATCATCGCGAGCAACAGTTCTCATAGGATATCTTCCTGTAGCCAAGCTGGAAGTCTTCTCTGAGAAGAAACGTTCGCTATTCGGTTATCAGCTGTTCCATGACTACATGCGCTCGCTCTTGAAACCCCTCGTCGAGGCTGGGACAAAAGGCGTTGACATGGTGTGTTCTGATGGCTTCATCCGCACCATCTATCCAATTGTTGCCGCGTACATCGCAGATCACCCGGAGCAGTGTCTTGTGGCGTGCTGTCAGGAGAATCATTGCCCAAAATGCCTCGTGGAACCAAAACAGCGGGGTAGCACACTTCACTCATTACTGCGGGACTCGAAGACTACAGCAGCTATGCTTCAAGAGGCTGTCACGGGGGAAAAACCTGCAGGATTCAAGGACGCAGGGCTTCGAGCAGTATACCCGTTTTGGCTAGAGCTTCCGCAATGTGATATCTTCGCTTGTATGACACCTGACATATTACATCAGCTTCATAAAGGGGTCTTCAAAGACCATACCGTGAAGTGGACCACGGCGTGCGTGGAAGGAGAAGACGATGAGATTGATTGGCGCTTCAAGGCCATGTCTCCACATCCGGATCTTCGTCACTTCAAGCGAGGAATCTCGCTGATTTCACAGTGGACCGGGAACGAGTACAAGCAGATGGAGAAGGTCTTCCTTGGCGTAATTGCTGGAGCTGCCGAAGACGATGTCATTCGCACAGTTCGAGCGGTCACGGATTTTATCTATTATGCTCACTTCGAAACGCACACGGAGGAATCCCTGGCAAAGCTGGACAGTGCCTGGGAGTCATTTCATCTGTACAAGGAGGTGTTCATTAGACTAGGAATCCGGGAGGCATTCAACATACCGAAGTTGCATTCTATGCTTCATTATGTGCGGTCCATTCGCTTAATGGGCAGCGCGGACGGGTACAGCACTGAGGGACCTGAGAGGCTCCATATTGATTTTGCCAAATTAGGGTATCGAGCAAGCAATCGAAAGCAATACGTCTCGCAAATGACGGTCTGGCTAGAGCGCCAAGATGCTGTTCGTCGTTTCGAGGCGTATCTGGAGTGGCTACAGCCAGGGAAGCACACGGAGGATGAAAGTGCCAGTAGTGATGTTGAGGATGAAGACGATTGTGAAGATGAAGAACGTGGAGTAGATGGCAATGCAGAGGATGCGGAGGAAGGTCGTGTATACAAAATTGCGAAGAAGGCACCATTCCCACGCACGACGGCGGCAACAATTGTCAATGGCTTCGGCGCCTCGAACTTTGTCAAGTCGTTAAACGACTTCCTGCACAACCTAAGCCCGCATGCGATGTTTACACCCATTAATGACAACACAGCCTTACCCGTCTTCAAGCAGTTCAAGATTCCCCTGCCTATGATGAGCCAAGTCTCAAAGAAACTGAGCATTGATACTGTCCGTGCCATCCTAGCCAAACCTGCCAAGGGTAGGCAGCCCTCCGCACCAGCTCATTTTTCAACGGTTCTTGCACGCGAGACTCCCATCACAGCGGATCTGGGTACTACCCATGGCATTGGCAGTCACGGTCACGGTGACATGGATGACTCCGAGTCGAGGAACTTGAATCCGAGTCCGTTAGAAGGTGCGTGTGGGGAATCAAGTATAATTATGTTATATAACTAACTTGAAGTTTCTATTACCATCAGGTTTGGCTGTTGCACAGGTCTGTGTCATCTTCCGGCTGCCTGAACAATATGACGGCCTCAGAATTTCACATCCGCTAGCCTACGTTGAATGGTTTACTCCTTTCCACGTACGTGACGAGTGTGTCGGAATGTATAAAGTATCCCGTTCTACTAGGTCTCAGCAACGGCGTGCCTCGATAATACCCATCACGCAAATTGTGCGGACCTGTCATCTTATACCGGTATGGGGTCGGATGATAGACCGTTCTCTGTCCACTGCAGATGTCTTGGAGCGTTGCAAGAAATTTTATGTAAACCCGTATCTTCGTCACTCTGATTTTGTCTTATTCAAATTACTAGTAGATAGGTGGTTAGACAATAGATCACAAGAATAACATTGATATATACAGTATGACTGCATAACTACATGAAGTGCTACCAAGAAGCTACGGAGCTGCTACGGATGGTACGTTACTCACCATACTGTCTACGGAGACTACAGAGACTTCAGTACGTGCTACAGCAGCTATCTGCGCTCCGTGAAAGCCCAGCATCTACGGACAAAAATCGCGTTTCCTGATGTCTGGTCCATATCGAAACGCAGTAAGCCACCATGGTAGATAAACGAGTCCCAGGCCCCAAATGCCTCTCGTCCGCTCCTCTTCCCACAAACGTACAGTACACGCTCAAATCTACAACAACGAATCTTCATCATGTCCTTCGCGATGTTCAACATGCCCTTCCTCAATGCCTACAAGAGCAGCACCCGCTACGACTTCAGTTACGCTCTGGAGTGCAAGGGACAAGCCAATACTTCGACCATCTCTCCTGTCGCTTCCTTGGTCGCCTACAAGGCAGTATTCGACCTCGCCGCCGCCAAGGAAGAACTCCGCCAGACCAAGGAGGACCATGCCAAGCTCCTCGGTGGATGCCAAGCTCGGGTAGAGCAGCAGTTGGCTAAGAAGATTGCCCTTCAGGTATGTAGCATTATCCTCACGCATATAGTCCGATCTAATAAATATATGACAGCACAAGTATGAGGCACTCGACGAGGGTAGCGCAGTCCTCGTTGTCGGCCTCGAAGAAGAGCTCTCAAGCGTTACAAAGTTGCTCGAGGAGACCCGTGTCAGCCTCACCCACGAGCAAACCAACACCAAGTCCCTCATCATCTCTCAGGACCAACTCTCTGCAAAGCTTGGCGAAGTCCTTGCTGATGTGAAAGGCGCACTTGCCGAGGCCACCACGGACCTCGAAGCTACTCGCATCGAGTTGGATAACAAGCACGCCACCACCCAGTTCCTCGCCATCACTTGCGACGATCTCTCCGTCAAGCTAGATGAAGCTCTACTCTCCAAGAACGCCTTGGACTCTGAGCGTTCTGAGCTTCAACTGGCTCTCGTATATGCAGAGGAGGCCTTGACTGAGGTCTCCAAGGAGCTCAATGTAACTCGTACCAGCCTCGAGGACGAACAAGCTACCACTCAGACCCTTATCTCTTCTAACGACAACCTCTCCGCCCAACTTGAGCAGACGTCACTTACCAAGGCTGCATTTTACACCGAGCGCTGTGAGCTACTCGGCGAGCTGGAGGCTGCCAAGCTCAAGGTAGCTCAAGCCGAGGTTGAGACAGAAGCTCAGCGTAGGATGATGGCAAACATGGATGTTGCTATCGTGTCTGAGCAATACCGTTCTCATTGGCTGAGCGAGGCTCTCGAGCAGGTGGAGCAAGAGAAGGATGCGCTTGTTGCCGACAATGCCACCGCTCAAGTTGAAATCGATCTCTTTTATTCGTCGCTTCCTATGTTATATCAGGAGAAATCGAAACTCGGGTTGGAGCTGGAGGAGGCCGTCGAGTTTGTCATCGAACTTGAAGCTCGCATCACCAGACTCGAAATTGCCGAGCAGGACAACGCACTTGAGATGGAGGTCTTGAAGGAACAACTTGCTCTCCTCTCTTCTCGCTACGCTACCGCGCAAACCAAGATCTCTGCGCTTCAGGACCACACTGACTCACTTCGTAATGCCCTTTCCAAGGCTCATCTGGAGAAGGACAACATGGCCAAGGCTCTTGAGGATGCCGAGGAACAAGCTGGGCAAGATGCAGCACGCATTGAAGAGTACACGGAGAAGCTACGCCTCGAACAGCACGCCCACCATCGCACTCAGTCAGAGCTTGAGGACACCAAAGGCCTCCTCGCCACTGCAGAGAACGGCGCATCCACCCTCCGCACCGAACTTTCACTTGCCAAGGTCGAGACCCACGAGTTGAAGCAAGTTCTCACAGTTATGCAGGACGACGCCGCGAGTCTCGGATCCGAGGTGGTTGAGCTCAAGCTGGAGCTCAATTGTGTTACGCTGGAGAGGGACATGTACGAGTCACAAGAGCAGGAAACCTTAGCTACCCTTGAGAAGGAGGCCGCAGCACACTTGGATGCGAACGCGAAGGCAGACGATCTTTCTGTACAGCTCAAGGCTGCCCTCGCTGAGATCGCTCGTCTCAATGCTGAGAAGGATGCGGAAAGCACGGCGCTCAAGGCGGAACTCGAGCAGGAACGCAAGCTAGGACAGGAACGGCTTTTGGATCTCGCCGCCGTTCATATGAAGCTCGATAACACCCTGGCAGACCATGCAAAGGTGGAAGCACAGCTAGATGACACTCGCGAGAAGCTCATCCGTTCTCGCGAATCGTGCCGCTCCCTTAGTACTCAGGCTCGTCGACAGTCGCTGAGGGAGGAGGAGGACGAGAGGGTGCAGATGATGATCGCGGAACTCAACAAGACTAACTCGGATTTGAGGGACAACAAGCAGTTCCTCGAGAACGAGTTGGAGGCCAAGTTGCACCGATGCGCTGCGCTTGAGAAGGAGAACGTGCGACTTCGTGTGCAAGTGAAGTCGCGGGATAGCAAAGTTCGATCTCTCTTCCAGACTCCGATCAAGCCGTCTGGTTCCCACAAGGAGAACTTCGTGTCCACTCTGACTGCCACGGATAGCAACGTTTCTGTCAAGGTGAGTTCTGACAATTCATGCTAGTGATGTTGTGACCTCTAACTGAGCTTTTCACGCAGGACATCCATCTTCGTTGTCACGCGCTCGCTCCGCTCTCTCAACACTCCATCAACACTCCCACGCGCTCCCTTTCTTTGACTGATTCCATGCCTGCGACTCCTACATTCTTTCGACGCATCGTGAGTGGTCTCCCAGATGATTCGGGTTAATCTCGCTCATATAGTTTTGCAGTTCTCCCCGAAGCGTATCGAGACTCCAGCGTCCGACCTTAGCATCCAATTTGACTTAGATCTCTCCGTTTCCGAGTCTGATATCTGAGACCCTTTCAAATTCCCGATATCAAGTCATACCCTTGAGGCGCACTGCAATGCATCATCGACGCTGTCAATCCATCAGCAATAAGGCGTACCATTTCTCTCACTCTCCCACAACCACACAACCACGCTACGAAATCTCTTTGATACATACCGCACTTCCCATCTTCGCAAACATCATTCGTCACTTTTAAATCTTCAACCACATCTTGCATACAACGCGCCATTGCGTCGGACCTACATATCCATTTGCCTCCATTACATCAGTTTCAATCTCCAGCATCTACTCCCGGATATCCACCATTAATATTCCTGCGTCATACTACCTACGACGCAGATGCCTTCACTTCCAATTCCCCTTTTCCTCTCTTTTTCCTTGGCAACCTCCACAACGAACGATCTCACCCTGCATATATTCAGTTTCCACACATCAGTTCACTTTCAGCACTCACTCCCCCTAACCCCATCATTCGTCTTTTCTTTTGAGAAACATAAAACGTCTTCTTTTATTTTATTTTATTTCCTTCCCTTCCTTTAGCAACACTGACATACACGAAATATCCGGTCGCCTTCTATCATATTCTATCCCATCATAACGTCACGTTCACTACAACCTCATTCGCATCCAGCAACAAACACGGGACGCCGCTTGGTCGCCTTGCCTTATATTCAGGTCCCATTTCATCATCAGTACCAGCAATATCCACTTCCCCGCATTCTTTTTTGTATCTCGCAAAACAAAAACAAACAAATAAAGCAAACTCCTTCCATCATGTTCCTTCTAAATCACGGTTCTCTTCTCCCTTAGAAATCTTCGCGGCATACACGGACGGTAGTCGGGTCTCGTTGTATCATACTCTATCTCATCCCACCATCACGGCCCGTTACCATCTCTATTCCATCCAGCAAACATGGGACGCCACTGGGTCGACTTGCCATATATTCAGCTCCCATATTATCATTAGTATCAACAATAGCCACTTCCGTGCATTCCTTTCGCGTTTCGCAACAAAAACCAAAAACAGACAAAACAAACAAAACAAACTTCTCCCATTATGTTCTTTCTAAATCACGGTTCTCCCCTCTCTTCGCGGCATACACGAACGGTCGTCGAGTCTCGCTGTACCATATTCTATCTCTTCCCACCATCACGGCCCGTGACCATCTCTATTCCATCCAGCAGACACGGACGCCACTTGGTCGCCTAACATCATATTCTGTTTCCAAAATCATTGTTATCAGGGGCCAACGTTCTTTTTTTTCAGCAAACAAACTCAAAAAATCTTCGAATCTTTCCTTTTTATATCACGACCTCCTCCCTCCTTGGCATTATCCGCGGCACAGGCGGTCGGGTCGCCCTGTATCGTATTCTATTTCATCGCTTCATCACGGTCCACTACGATTTCTTTACTACTTCTGCGGCAAACGCTTCCCACATTCCTTCCATACATACACCGTGTTCATTCCACCATTACCTTTCTTCCAATGCGGAGTCGCGCCGACTTGTATTAATTTTCGGCTATGTCGTTCGGAACTGGATGATCCCCAACGTGAGTTGTGTTTGATCTTATCGACCTTCTTTTGCTGACTGTCACTGCCAGGTCTCCAGATTTCTATTATGCAAGGAGCGCTTCAGTTCTCCTCGTTACCACTTCTTATTTCGAGGCTCGACCAGTTCCACCTCTACCTCCCAGTCATCTCCAGCCCTACCGACCTCACGTGCACAAACACCTCACATCTTGTGAACCTCATATTATGAAGAAAAGGAACCGTTCGTACACACTCAGGATGGTGAGTTGCTGCTATACTCACTTTGAAGCGTTGTACTGATTCCGTTGCCCCATCGTAGCCCATCTACGTTGCTCCTGCAGTGTTCCAAGCCTCGGTCGCCGCACTTGCGATCTGAGCATTCGTCAAGATTTTGCTATCCGCAATCATATGTCACCTTGATTGCGACAGGCAGAATTTGACGGCCTACAAACATAGCCTCTGATACCCACACGGGGTAGCGTAGTCCTACATCGAGATCGGTGAGTTGTATATAGGTTACTGTTGTCGAGTTGGTACTGACGATTTGGAATCTCAGGTCCAGTCCATGACCGTGTCCAGTGGAAGACTCTACGGCTATTGATTTGTTACTTCGAACCAGCGTTGCTCTATGTCTTTGTCGAAGACTTAGCATCGCTTCCTAACTCCGACTTCTTACGAAACTAGTTCAAGGATTCTTTTGGGTTGTTTAGACGGAGGTTGTGGTTAGTGTGTTGAAGATGAACATCGTATTTGGGTTGATGGATGGCGGTGATGGTCTCAGTCTCGAAGAGAAACGTCAGTGACTGGGGATTCCTATGCGCTTCTGTCATATTAGCAGTCTACGGACCTGAGGTGGCACTACTTCCTCTTTGCATAGTTTTAAATATTAATGAGGTAACCCTTTCGCAGAGTTTGATCGGGCATTGGTTGAGATCGATCCTGATCATGAATTGGTCCACTGAGTATTTAGTAGTGTTGCGAGTTCATTCCATACATCTGAATAATGACATGCTCATCAATAACCAACTTCCCCGGACATTAATGTTACGAAGATATATGCTGTAAGGGCAGGTACATAGAAATTGAGCAACATGATATCACTGGATATCTGTGGGGATTTTTAGCTAGAATAAAACTCAAAAATAAGTTGAAAAGAGTATAAGCTTTGTTCATAATTTTCAATATAAAATTCTGGTAAAAATTCTGAAAAACTTCCTGATTTTATCTGATGATATTTTGTGACAAATCTAAGATATTTTTGACTCAAAATATGCTTTAAATTTTGTCTAGACTTTTCTTGTGCAAGATGTTTGTAAAAACTGAAGGAAATCTGATCAAAACATTAATTTGATAGATTTTGCTAAAGTTGTAATAAGATTTTAGGGTAGAAAAGCTAAGACAAAATTTAAAGCATATTTTGAGTC
>MLYV02000764.1:0-25368 GCA_001913855.2 Hermanssonia centrifuga | reverse complement strand
AGCCTCAACATTTCGTCGAGCGAATTTTGGACCGGAGACGACGAGGTCGCGGTTGGCAATACCTGGTCCGCTGGAAAGGTTTCGGGTCTGAGCACGACGAGTGGTTGCCGGGGGCTAGGGTCGAGAATCTACAAGCTCTTGACACTTACTTGCGCGAAAGCGACGTACCGACCGACGACTGAATTTTTTTGGATGGGGAGGAGTGTAACCCCGCGGGCTACACATAGACTACTTACGGACATTCATTACATCATTCCTGCTTTCTGCTCCACTTCTTACCTGCGTCACCACTTTTCCTCCACCTCTTCTCTGGACATTCCAAACACTTATATAAATGCCTCTATTCCGAGAATTCCCTCTTCATTCTTTATTCTCGGAATACAGGTACAGTACCTCATACAGTCACTTACACACTATTGTATTTACATTCTTTATTCTCGGAATACAGCTTGTGCCTGTTCCGTTGTCCGAGTGAACCCGCCGCCTCCACGGCGTGTTACATTAAGCTGTTCAAGCCAATAGCGCAGGTCGCTTTTGTATCGTAGTGCGGATTTTGGCCTCATGGACGTGCGTAAATCCTGTTGGATGACTTGTAGACAGCAGCACTACTAACTGATTCTTCGCTCACACCGCTCATACCTCGAACGACCATGCCAGTGGTTTGTGGTGTTCTCTGTGGATTCTGCCTCATTGGCTCGTGGTCAACCCGACAGCTTCCAATCGTACGACACTCACTTCCCAGATGCATTTCCGAAATGCATTCGTCTGTTCCATCTTTTTTCTTAGTAGAACGATGCAAAGTCCAGGCAGTCGCAAATGCTCACCACCGCGGCCATGGTTGTCAATCACTACAAATCCTCGGGATTCCTGGCAATTGTCTGTTCGAACACTCCGTTCTGACTTCTACACGGTTAGTTCTGTTTTAAGAAATTCCAGAAGATCCCGTATGAAGCCCATATGAAGTCTCACATGTACATCGTAGAATGACCCAAAATATCTGGCTGATTGGCTCCTCAGATATGCCCATGTACCCACCAATCATGGAGCTCTGGGCCTTTGTACCTAGCCCAGGAGATCACCGCTTAACTACTCTTTGTCAATTCTTATGACTCAGAATCCGAGGTATGTCATTCAACGCCATTGAGAGTAATTTTCTCGCTCGCTCATTGGCCCCGCTATGCAATGAAGATTGATGACAGGTACAAGGATGTGGAGCCATGCCTTGGTTCCGTCGTTAGACCTTGGCTTGGTTGCTTTTACCCCGCATGCTCCATAGGATCTTCGCGCGGCGCCCACTACGGTATCGGATGCTGTTGTGAGATTGTGGAGTTTAGGGTGAAGGTTCGTAACTCGTAACAGCCTCGACCTGTCTGTAGATGTCCTCAAGCTTCTCTGGCTCCAGAACATGCGGTGTTTTGCGGTGGTACAGGTTTTGTCGTCCAGTCGGTCGCGGCCCTTTCATGGACCACACGCGGTCAACTGTTCACGGCTCCTTCATGGACCACACGACTATCATGTTGCGGTCACCAGCTCCTGATGATCTTTGCGAACTGCTAAGCACATGGCTGCACACTTTAGACCTCGCTTCTCATAAACGCAACGGCAGAACGTACGAATCTAATCGTAAACATTGATGGTACGTAAGGCAACCAATTTGTGCTTATTCTCCTAACCAATTGTCTGGTATGCATTTCCTACTAGGCAATAGACCAATACAATGCAAGTGCAATAGCACTTGGTGAATGATACATGCCTATACTCCGCCGTTGGACGGTTCACATGACATTAACACAATCGCCTGGCGCCCTCTGGGAGTCGGCACGTAAGACTTATATTGCTGTTCCTATACACACGATGCGAAAAGGCTTGGGCGACCCGAAGGATCGTTCCATCACCATCTGTACGTATATGCGCCACCCTGCTGAAGTCGTTCACTCTGAAGATCCGATAAAACGAAGCAACGAAGATACGCTGAACTCTTGACATATATTGCAGATTGGATGGCGAGGTAACAGACACATTTACAAGTCAAAGAAATGACGAAGACAATGGCTTACTGCTCGCCAACCCCATCAATCTCGGTGCCATCGTACTCCCGGGTTGTATATCGAATACCTACAGCTCCCAGTACATTCCATGCGTCAGAGGTAAGAACTATCCGTAGACTCTCCTATGTATGAGACTTACGTTGACGGTTCAAGCATACACAGCTCGTGTTGAAAATTTCAGTGGTGGTGACAAGGTTCTCGGGCATTTCAAGCTGGCAGGCCGCATGACATGCAAGTTAGTAATCTGAAGTGGATTCTCCGATGCACTCAGGAGTTATTCAGGGCAGCATAGCAGCAATTAAGGGACATTGTGCTCGCAAAAGCGTGTACTTGCAGTCCCTGCACCTTCGGAAGATGCTTCGAAGTGTATTTCCCACAGCCGTCACGGAGCTTTTGCCAATTTCGTGACTTGACGCGAGCAAACGGACGAGATCATTCATCCTTGTATTACCCGAAAAGGTACAATCTTGCTACCAAGGTGCTGATGGTTCGGTGCCGCGCCCTGGCATGTAATAATCATGGCATTTATCGAAGTCGAAAAGCTCCACTCAATTAATGTGGCTCCGATATATTCGCGATTGTGCCCACGGCGTGGTCTAGCCATTCCTCTCAGAAGACGCACCAAAGGCTCGGATATCCGCATATACCACGACACTGTTCTTCTTGAACTCCACGGCATTGATTCCGGACCGCGTTCGGTTTAGACTAAGAAGAAACCTACTTCTCTACCTTCCGGGCGAGGAATGGACAGCATCTGAAGGAATGGCCTATCAGCTTACTTCAAGTTCCGATGTATACGCGTGACCGATTCAAGTGGATACCATGCACGACTTCAACCTGAACACCATCCTATGCGACAGTTTAATCAATGCCAGGAACAACGCACGTTACCTGCGTATTTATTTCCATCAAAACATTACTTCTGGCAACGTATAAAATGCCTGGCACTCTGAGGGGTAGGATCCTCATCGAGTCCTTCACTCGTTTGTTCCTTGCGACTGCCACACAATGCGCATCTCCTGCGTACTCACTGCTGCGTTCTCGCTCTTGAGCATTGGACAAGGTGTCCTCGGTGTGCCAGGCCCAAGCCCAGGACCCAACCTGGTCGGGAGGCAAACCAGGACCACGCCTCTTCTCGCTGGTATGTTTTGCTGAACATGTGTAAGATCGTCTGCTAATACATTCTATAGTCTTCCCCGGTCAAGACACTCTTCCTACATTAGCGGATATCATTAACTTGAATGCCACGAATGGTACTTTCCTCCCCTTACAGAATATCCAAGGCGATATCTTGTACGCCTTTTAGTTTATATATGTCTCATAGCATTCGCTTACGGTCTGTTTTTGACCGCCTTCAGCGTTGGAATGAAGAAGCAGCTAGAAACCTTCTACTTTTTCCACATCAACGATGCAACTTCTTTCAAGACCGCATTGAAATCATATGTCCCCACGATCACCTCGACGGCGACTTTACTTTCCCCAGCTTCGTCACAGCCTCTTGCCTTTGTTAACATAGCATTTTCATCCTCTGGCCTCAAAGAATTAGGCATCACCGACAATTTGGGAGACCAGCAGTTTTCTTCGGGCATGTATGCTGATGCGACGAACCTCGGCGACTCGCTCTCTAATTGGAAGTCTACCTATGCTGGCACCGACATTCACGGTGTATTCCTCATGGGCACCGATCAGGTATAGTCTATTTATTTTCGTAAAATTATAAGCTACTAATATGTTCCTGTCAGACCTCGTACATAACCTCTTACCTCAGCGACATTGAATCCACGTTTGGTAGCTCTATTACCCAATTAGATCGCATCGACGCTGCAGCCAGACCAGGGTCTGAGGCTGGCCATGAGCGTAAGTCACCATCGGGATCTATACCATGATCCTTGCTTACGAGAATCATCATAGACTTTGGCTTCTTGGATGGCATATCAAATCCTGCCATATCTGGCTTCTCAATGAACGTCCTTCCTGGTCAAGCTATTGTTCCACCCGGCATCATCTTGATTGGCCGTCCCGGAGACGCTACAATACGCCCACCGTGGACTCTGGACGGTACTTTTATGGCTTTCCGTAGGCTCCAACAGAAAGTGCCAGAGTTCAACAAGTGGACGCTCGACAATGCCATCCAGAATGAAGCCAAGACCCTGACTGTGCAGCAGGGTGCGGATTATCTCAGCGCTCGTATGTTTGGTCGTTGGAAGAGTGGTGCGCCTACGGATCTCTCGCCTGAGGTTGATGATCCCACTCTCGGCGCGGATCCTCAGAGAAACAACAACTTTGACTTTTCGCATCTGGGCTCTTTACTGATCAGCGACCAGTCGAAATGCCCGTTCAGTGCGCATATCCGCAAGACGAACCCGCGTGCGGACTTGGGTGACCTTAACACTATTAATCACGCCATTCGTGCGGGCACTCCGTATGGTCCTGAGGTCTCTTCCTCCGAATCAAGCTCAAACACCACGACTCAAGATAGAGGTTTGGCTTTCGGTTCGTTCAAACCGTCTTAGTTTTCCTGTTTCGTAACATTGATAGTCCCACAGTTGAATATCAATCCAACATTGGCAATGGCTTCCGTTTCCAGCAGATCAACTGGGCCAATACCGCAAAGTACGCATACCCTGCTTGGGAGATATACAGTCATTTCATATATTTACGTTGACTCTACTTAGCTTTCCTCCGTTGAAGACTGTCACCCCTGGTATTGAGCCTATTGTTGGCCAAGGTTCTCCGCGCACCGCCGAGGGCCTTGATCCCGCGAACCAGAGCAAGGGCTACACTATCCCACAGTTTGTCATACCGACGGGAGGCGAATACTTCTTCATGCCTTCAATCTCGGCTCTCACTAGCAAGATCGCCGCCTGATTCAATCCTCTCTATCCCCCACTTCCTCGCTTCCCTCTCACTCACTTCCCTCTCCTCTCACTGATAACTTCTTGCATACTGGTTCGTCTGGATTGTATTGATAGTGTAGCCCAGCCTTGGGGTTTCTCTGGATAATAAACGTGTATCTTTATTGTCTTTTGACTGCATTCAATGAGTCGAGTGCTGCAGTAGCGACTCCCGCCCTGTTTGATCTATCAGTGCACTAGCCTCCTTGCGAGACGTCTGTATCAGCAGACCAGCACTATTGTTATCAAGTATATTATGGATACGGTCTGGAGTTCAGTCGCAATTAAGACAAAGTGATGATATGCAACGGATGCAGGCGGCGCCACCGTGATATATCACTCCCGTCCTACTACTCCAGCTTCGATAGATCGACCGATACGTAAGAACTTGCATAGCATCCAGTGTGGGAACTAAGTCGAACTGGGCCGTTCTGAACTCAAACCGATAGGCCGTTTTACCTATCCCGGAATCTACTGGCTTGTCACCGCCGCCAGGGAGCTAATCGATCGAGAGTTGTGAATCCACCGGGGGCAGGTAAGCTTCAATTGATGAGTGTACCTTGAACTGTAACTGCCACTAGTACTTATATAAGACAGTACAATGGAAAGTTCAACTTTGTGAGAAATGTCCAGCCTGAGTATACTATTCTACAGGATTTCTCCTGAGCAGATAAGCATATATAAGAAAAATCGATTGTCATCTGTTGCCATATGGTCAGCAGCGGAGACTAGGATACGTCAGCGACTCAGAAACGCAGGTTTGCATACAATGTATCCAGACCTTGTGTCCCTAAATCGGCAGTGCTGTTGGAGGATAACGAACAACTAGACTCGGAGCACAACGGGAACGTTGCTAGTGATGTCAAGAGCCTAGTATTAATGTCATGAGATGACAAGTACTAGCAGATCCGTGGACCATGGACATGCAATGAAGCGGATAAGACGGATAGCGGAATTGTTCGAGGCAGCGGCGAAGAAAGCAGGAGGATGAGCATGAGTCACGAATGATATGAAACAATATTTAGCCAGAGGAGGTAGACCTGCACGACCGAATTGCGTACATCGCTCAAGGAGTCGAGAGGTAAGACCTACGAGTGATTTGAGGCAGATTGATCAAGGCTTGGCATGTCCATTACTGTGGTGTGACTTGGTGTGACTGTTGGACGAGTCGCTTTACCGCCATACTGAGGTCCAAGTGACAAAGATGCGGTATTCGAATTCAAGGCGAAGACACATAAGTGCCGCGTGCCTCGTATACACCGCAAATATACAATGCCTGAAGTTTCGAGTATAGCCAAGTATTGGTATGAGCAGAGAGGATTTATCCTTTATTGGGAAATGCATACACTTATATGCGAGCTGACTCCTACCATGCCAAGCCAACCAGCATGACTCGCTGCCAAGAAGAACTCGTTGCCATCGCTGCCGATCGAGGTTGATTGTAGCTTTGATTTACCCTTTCACTGGTGCTGTGGTGGCAACGCGGGCAAACTTTGTAGTAGATACAGCAATTCATCGGTACTAGGATTGATGCATCACGTATCACCCGTTTGGCACGAAACCTACCACAAGGAACATGGAACCAGAAGAGTAGCATGAGAGGTAGATATGCGATACCAATGGCATACGTACTTGAGCAGATACGCCGCCAAGCAACCTGGACAGTATTATAATATGTGCCTCATTGAGGAAAACGCTGGAGATATTACGCGAGGCGCCGAGTGTGATGCGCTGAGGAGGACGTGCCAGTCCGGGCTGCCAGTCGATGTCGCTTCCGCCGCTTCTTGGACCCCATGATTCCTGATACAGTAAGGCTCTATCATATGGAGGCTTTTAAGTCAGGCACGGCACAGGCGGAACTGCCCCCGTTTAGTTGACGGTTCGTGAGATGTGACTAGTTGACTAGTCACGGAACTCAATATTCTCGGGCTTAGGTCGCCTTCAAATATTGGCCTAGATGTCAAGATGCTATCAGCGATGAAGGAATATAAGATCTAGGACCTGAGACAAAACCACCCACAAGCAGTTGCTCTTGTTCTTCCCCAGTTCATCTCATTACCCACCTATCTGCAGCCCCCAAGATGATGTTCAAGTCAGCTCTGCTCGTCGCTTCTTTGTATATGAGTGCAGGTATGTCCAAAGATTCAGGCTCACCGACAGCCGACAGTCGAGGCTCTAACTGCTGCCACTGTTCTAGTTTCCGGAACTGCTGTTGTTCAACGCAGTGGATTGGTCCTACGAGACCTGCTTGTGATACGTCAAAGTAATACCCCTGCTATCCCATCGAGTGCAGCTGGGGTGAGTTTCCATCCTGTGATATCGCTAGAAGTGTAAAGACTCATTGTTCCTTTCAGTGCTCGAGCCAATGTACGGCAGTTAGTCAAACTCTGGAGGTGAGTCGCGTCGGGCTTCACCGCGCTATGTCCCATGGGATCGACTTTCCTGACCACCGGCGCACGGCAGAACGCCACCTCGTCTGATGACAGCTCCACTGAGGCCACCATTTGCACGGACACCTACTTCTCGCAGCTTGCTCAATGCTACGATTGTGCTGCCCCCTATGTTCAACAGGCAGGAACAGACCCGAACTACGTCTCCGAAACCCAGACTGATATCAACCGTAAGCGATGAACGTGTGCTCGTATAATATCTTAGCGCTGACGTGTTTGGCAGAACTCGCTGAAGCTTGCAACGAGGAGGGCTACAAAGTTACAGCTCCTACCATCAAGGCCAGCAGTGATGCATTGTCCTCCTACTCGCTTTCTGGCATGTTGCTGATGGGCGTTGTCGGCGGCACGGTTGCGGCTCTTGGTCTCTGAAGAGCTCTGGGAAGGATTTGACGGCATTCTCCTATTCTCCGTAAGCGGAGAGCAGACAATCATGAAGCCCTGTGTGCTTGTCATTATATTCTATGGTTCTGTGACTTGGGGTAGTACTGGGGTTATTAGGATGACCGGTGAAACAACTGATATGAATTCACCTTGGACTTTGTGATGGATACACTTTCGCCTACTTTCGACCTGGATATGGAAAAAACACCTATCAACTTAACGGTACGAGGCTTAGAACTTTGATAAAGTCGGAAGCAGGACTCAAACTCGTCATTGCCATAGCGCAATAGACGCCTGTAGACGCTCTCCCGGCTTCTCCCGGTGCCTGGTCTAAATCGCTAAGCTGATATTCCTCTCCAAGTCCGCTAAGTACTGTGTCCCCCCAGCACTGGCAGTCAGTGTGGCGTTCGTGGAAATACTTACAACCCAAGGCATTCACAAGTTTTCAACATGCCAATTTTGTTTCTCATAGGCGTCCCAGGCGGTGTCCTGATTACATCTTACCATTTGGCACCCTGCGAGTCAACGACGGCATGCTTCTCATATTTCCACAAAATTTTCATAGTCCCTGGACTCCACGACTCTCACGACGGTTGAGCTGGATTGAGTGATCATAATCTTTCGTTGAGGTTAGTTAGTCGCCCACCTGGTCAAAACTGACTAATCTTCAAGTTCATCCTTGCGGATTTATTAGGATTAAAATTGCGGCGGGGTGACAGAACCGCCGCCAAGTGATGAGCTACATATCTTTCATATAGTACTCATCAGGTTTGGTATGATGTACGTGTATTTCAATACTAGTGATACCCTTCTTTCTCAATCCCAACGTCCATGTTGGTTTGTATTGATTCAGTTAGTCAAAGGACTGCCTTCGAGTCGGCTCACCTATTCTAGGCTATCAGTCCGACCGCAGTACATCGACTCATGGGCTTATCTACTTAAACGTGCGATGGTGGACCTTGATGCTATAAGTAGCCGCCAGTGCTATTGATGGCATCGTAGAAATATCCCCAGGATTGAGCCTCGGAATAACGTGTCCTACGCACGTCAAATATATGGACACACTCGTACTGCGGCTGGGAACTTTCAATCCACATGACGATCAGCGTTGGTGTCTTCACTCGATCAGGCTTTTCTATCTCGAAGCATAACATTTTACACGTACATCTGTGGTACAAGATTTTGAAGTGCCAGCAGGTATACTAGGCTCCAGCAGTGCACAAGGTATATTTGTCACGGTATACATCTCAAGGGTACTATGCCTCCATCCCGCGTGCTATCGTTGGCATAGAAGACCGCCCATCAATCGAATTTCGTCTTTGAGTTCAAGTACTATTTCGGAGTAGTTTATAGTTGCTGCTGACTGATTTGAAAGAAATATTAGCGCCTCGGCAACTGTACTTCAGATGGGGAACAGCGTGGACGTGAATAGCAGATCCGGGGCCGAAGGCTACGCCAAGGTTCCCAAAAGTTCTATTCCGAGCGAGGTACGCTTCTACGATACAATACAGTGTGAAGGAAAGGATACAAAATGGAAGCATAACAAACGGATATTTGGAAAGAACGAGGGGGTGGGTGAGTCAGTGGAAACTCGAAGACGATTCTGCGCCGGAGACGCCAGACGGTCAGCGACAGTATGGTATTGGAGTGCACGATGCAGGAACCGTGGTGCAGCCGACGGACGATGGCCACTGGAAAGATAGTTTGGACCAGAATCGATGAAACGGGAAGTACAGGCTATATATCTGGCAAGAGTTCAGGGGAGCTTCAGTACTACTAGTAGCAAGTTATGTCGCATGCAAAATCGGATGTACTCACGGGCGCTATTGGTTGAACGGTAGCTTGTGAGAAAGAGACAAAATCGTCAATTCTAGATAGAGAAATGACCGGACAAACAAGCGATGTAGTCCAAAAAGAGATATCCATGTAAGGCACTGCATGCTCGTCCAGAGAAGCTAAAAGCACCCTCTCCATCGCGCCGGCAGTAGCTCACGTGGAGGTAAGAATGAGTGTATGCGGTCAGTAGGAAACCGCTTAGAGTACTCTTCCGATAGGCGGTGTGAAAGAAGATTTGCGCGTAGGTTCGTTGGCCCAGAGATATGCCGAACGCGGAAGTCAATGCCAGTGGAAGCAACAATGCCTGCAGTTGCTATTAGAACGGCATTGTGGATGGAAGCTTTAACACGAAGGGTGTTAAAAGCCTCAACAGATTCAAGGCTATCAGAATATATGAGTAGCCGACGACGGGGAGAGGGAAGGGAAGTGCTATGATGTATTGCGAAAAGAATGGCCAGTTGTTTGAAAAAGAATATATCTGGTGTAACGGGCGCGCGCTGAGACGATTTAATCTGATAGGTAAACCCTTGATTAGAGTGGACAAAAGATATCGCTGCATTTGGAGTCGCGTCCGTGTGGATGATGAGATCTGCGGCTTCATCAGGCCAGCGAGAAACATCCGATAAACGGACGCCGATAGCCTTTGGCATGGTTTCTTTGAACCAAGTGAGATCAGCGGCGACTTCTGCGGTGATGGGTACAGGGGAATAGAATCGCGTTCTACCGCCCATGCTGCGATGGAACTCGGTAAGAGCAGGTCGGCCCCATGGGAAGACGTTGAGGACCCAGTTGAGAAATCCGGCCAGCCGTGCCCATTCGCGCAAAACCGGCTTACGAGACGGGGTAGTGAGGAAGGCGTTGATGGCAGCAATGGCCTCCTGAATGGAAGACGGAGAAATAGAAATTTCACCTCGATTGGCATCCACCCAGAAGCCAATGATTTCGAGGGGGTTGCCGTGTAATTGTTTCCTGTCTTCGTATGGACAGCGGATGCGGTCCCAGAAACGCAATAAGGTGACTTGATTCCGAGGGCGCGCAGCGTCGTGAAAGGGCTCGAGACGATCTTCCTCATCCAAGCCCCAGAAGTCGTCCATATAGACCTGCATATCATAGATTTTGTAGACAGTCCCAGCAATCCAAGCAAGTAATGCAGAAACAGAACACCATGCGCGTGGAGAAAACCGGTTGCCGAAGACCAGTCGACGAACGATGTACATCCGACCTTCCACATTGACAACCTGTCGCAGTTGCCATAGCGGGTGAGCCGGTAGATTAAGGAACGCCGAGGAGACGTCGGACTTCCATAACACGTATCTCTTATTGGGGTTCTGCTGGCGTAAATTGTACAAAACCTGCGCGAAGTCGTGCATGTTGTCGTATCGCACTCGCGCCTCTGCTGGTGGAATGCCGCCGTTAAGTCCTGATGCTGAGTGGTCAGTGACCACTCTCGCTTTCTCCTTCTTCCAAACCACGAACATTGGAGAAATCTTCATGTATGGCAAGAGCTCGTCAATCGGATCTGACCAACGCCCGGCACTAACCTCCTTATCGCGGAAATCGCGAATTGCTTGGAGGTCTGAAGGATTCGTAGCGGGATTACCAGCAAAATCCTCCTCCTCAACCTTCCACTCGCTTTCGTCCAGAGGCCAGAAGCCATTGCGCAAGCTCCAAAGAACGGAGTTTACGAAAGGACGATTGGGGTGACGCGAAAGCAAGCCCTGGAGGCTGTCTACGTCGAACGGGGTTTCGACGCGGATCGCTTTGGAGTAGTGACGAAGCGCTTTCTTAATGTTCGCATCTTCGAGAAGACGCTTGGGAGGCATCGGCAAAGGAGCTGCCGTCTCTGTACTGAGGGCGGCGGGAGACAATCTACGAGAATTTTGTGGAGTAGATGTCCACGCGAAGCCTCTGAGGAACTTTGGAAGCTCGGCGAGAAAGGAATACGTATCAGCCAGGGAAAAACTGGATGTAGGATGAGGCTCGCGAGTCACAGGTTGGATAGGGATTGGTGCTCTGTTAGGAATTGTTGCTCTGGTAGGGCTTATTGTAGGTTTGGCAGGACTCGTTGCGGGTTTGTTAGGTATTGTTGCGGGTTTGGTAGGATTCGTTGCTTGTTTGGTGGAAATATTTGGGGGTTTGTTGGAGTTCGTCGCTTGTTTGGTCAAAATCGTTGCAGATCTGCTAGAAATAGTTGCTTGTTTGCTAGGGGGAAGAATGGCTGCTTTTTTGCTGGGGGGAGAAATGGTTGCTTGTTTGCTACTAGGTGGAGAGATGGTTACTTGTTTGCTAGAAATGTTTGCTTGTTTGCTAGTAGGACGCGTGCCAGTGGTCGGTTTTGTCGGTCTCGGATCCGCCACCGTTTCACGCTTAGGGGCTTTTTGGCGCGGGGAAGGTGGTAACTGGACACCTGGACGTTTCTTTGACTCGGACTTGTTGGGGGTTGCCTTTCGTTTAGTGTTCAAGTTCTGCTGAGTCGACATCGTGCTTTTGCCGATACTGACAAGACGGGAAAGATGAGAGATTGAACGGGTCGAGACGACAGGTGTCGTCTGAGCGACGATACGCTTACCTGTGGCGGCGCAGGCGGTGGGCGATAGGGCTTTTGCTGCATAAGGGCGACAGGTATATACGACTGCAGCGAGGCGGCGCCTAGGAGGGTCATATGAGCAATTTGAAGGCTCTGGACCTGGAATACGGGTCGTGGAATCTACGAAGCATCACGAACAGCCACACGTTCGCGCATTCGTGTAAGCAGTATCTAACTTCGTCTTTGCATGAGTCGCCGTGAGTAGAATGGAAGAATCAAGGTTTCGTACATGTGCCATTTGCCATCTGCGCAGCACGTTCAGTGCGTCGGAAGGTCGGTCGGCCCTGTAACTTCTTGCGATGTAGAAAAACCTTGTCCTGGCCAGATATATAACTTGAAGTAATGATATTGATAGTAGGTCCTGTCCTGTAAGCCCTCAATCGATTATCAATTGCCTCACTGGCAACTTATTCTAGTTTGGGTTTGTCAATCGCAAATCGGTTCTTCGTTCTTGTCGTTGCTTTCACTGTAGGAAACTTCTGGCCGCGCTTCTGGCCGCGGGGTCCTGTACTGTCAACATCCCCGCCATCATATTGCCTTATACGTCCGATCAAGCGCTCCGCCGTCGGAGGCCTGTCAACATTTTGGCATCAATAGAACATGCTCGCCATTGTATAATCATATACATAAGTGCAAGAACGGGAGATCCCTCAATATTATAGATAATGGTGCTAGGTATGATACATGACTAATATGATGCTATAGTACTAAACCATCATTTACTAGTATACACGATGATATAGCAGTAACAGAACAAGTTACAAAAGATGACGCTTAGACACACATCTAGTTTATTCCACGTCATTTGAACCATCAGCCCAGCTGTTCCTCATCGTCTCATACACATCTTCGTTATCATGCTTCTCCATCAACCGATAACGCACAGGGAGGCTATCAGCACACTGGGAAAGACCCATGAGGCGCTCCGTCATCTTTTCGTGTTGCGCAACCGCTGAAGAGTACCGCCGAGACTTCGCTGGTGCAGGTCCGAGCTGCACAGCCACTTGTCGGACGCTCGAGGGTAACGACGCACGGAAACAAGACTTCGTGGTATCGTGCGGAGCGGGTAAGAGTGCGTCTTCCAGCTCCTGCGCAAACGAAGGGGCCGAAACAAGTCCAGAAATGCAGAGATGCGTCAGACGGGGACACGCTGTTTCAAGACCTCCTGTCTGAAGCAGGCCGTGTGGATTGCGGTTGCCCGAAAGGTAGAGGTGTTCGAGGTGGGGAAGGGCGTTGAGGGAATGCGGGAAGGGATAAAAACCGTGTATGGATAGATGACGAAGGTGCGACGACTTCAACGAGAATAAATGGCCAATCAACTGCGTGCTGTTGAACGGACAGGACACGAGGAAAGCGAACGACTCGAGGGTCGGTGCAACGAGATCGAGGATGCGGATAATGATAGACTTTTCGAGGTCGTATCGGTCCATGTCGGCGTCATCAGAAGGGATGGTCTTTTGTTGAACCTGCTTTTGGGTCCAGTCCGACAGAAACAGCTGTCGAACCCGGCGAAGGTGTGCGGGAACTCGCTCGAGCCTGTTCAAGAACTCGGTCATCGAACTGAGCCCGGCGACGGCGAGAGACTGGTAGAGAAATGGCTCTGCTACCTCTCGGACATAGCGAGAGACGAGGGCCAGTGAGCGTGCGGTGCTTCCGGCGTCGATGCATGCGAGCTGGAATATTTGAGAATGTATTTCGAGAGGGAGGGTGTCCATCTGAGAGTAAGAATGGCGATGCGCCTGACTGGGACTACAGTTTTATACGAGGCGTCGGACATCGTTGCACCTGGCGTTTTTGTGACGCATCCCGCCATCCGAGGCTAGAGGAACGAATGATTGCGCGAGACTTTGTCTCGTCTGACGTGCGCTGATCACGTGCTGCGAAAATAATGGGCGTCCCTTGCTTAATTTTAAAGCATTCGGAATTGTATATCTGGAATTCGGGTGATGGTCGTAAAATCCTCTGGTTCTTTGCTGTTCTTTACGCTTAGCTGGGCGTCCACCATCACAGCCTTTGCCGCAGTTCCACGCTCAGCCTGCTGAAGGAGGACCTATGAGCTTGCTTTGATACCACACAGGCTCACCTGTCGGCGACCGCCATGATTCTGATATATCTCTTCTTCCACGCTGAACGGCCAATGAAGCATTCAGCATTAATGTATCGTCAGACCCAAGGAAGTCCTGGCACCAAACCTCGACAGCGCTGCTCTATTTCTCGGCCAAGCAAGGGACGCACGGCGGAGTATGCGCAGGACGTCGGTATATAGATATAATAGGGACGGAGGAAGCGTAGTAGGGCAAGCGAGGTGAGAGTTGGATATCAGATCAGTTGAATGGGACACACCCGAATTCCGATATGCTCTTGAATGCCCGCTGCAATAACACAGCAATCCTGGTACCCACGCTCTGATCCACTCTGCCATGGCTTGTTCTCAATCAGCGGAGAGAGATGTTAATCTTGGGTTTTCGGACAGGCTCCCGCCATGGCTCTACTTACTGGCAGTCGTCTCTTCCGGCGCTCGCCGATACACACGTCAAACGTCTGGCAGGATACGATATCATTATTTTCTGGACGTGCATTCCGAATTGCGGTAGACTGAGGTCTGTCATCAAAAGGGTTCGAGATGCGGGCTGAGGAAAAATCTCGAGCGACTAGTCCAGGGGACTGGATACTGCCACCGAGGTCGTTTTCATTTCGCAAAGCCCCCTTTCATTTCGTCAGACGTCAGGCCTCAGGTCGGACTCTTTTTTTTTGCTTAGCAGGGCTTGTCGTCTTTCCACGAACCAAACGTGTACGTACGAGGATTTGCATATATCTCCAGGCTTTGCTGATCGTCGTTTAGCATCCATTTTTGATTGTCTTCTGAACACGTAAGAAATGAGACTCGCAGTGTCACCGTTCTCAGATGGAGTAAGGCACCAGAACCCATTCGGCACGTGCGGTGCCAATATTGTCGTACTTCGCGCGCGCAATCGCCCTGACGTCTGCGAATGTCCGTACATGACCTACGAAGCAATGAAAATTGTGCAAGAGGCTTCATGTACTTTAGGTTTGCATCCCTCGCCGTACTGGTCAAGAAAACATTGCCGCTCGTGACATAGGTTTTGAAGGGATTCAAAGCCCCCTCCCCTTCTCTTCTTCTTCTTTTTGCCATATACCTCACCTCTCCTTTTAGAATCTGCAGGGAACGATTGTCTGTAACGCGCTGGAAGCCAGCTGGCATGACGTCCGTCCTGCTGCTGACGTTACTGCTTAGAATGATGATTTTCATTAACCTTAGCCTTGGCTTAGATAAGAGAATTAACAAATACACTAGGCACCCACCACATATACACCCACAATATCTAAAACATCTATTATTAGTCTAGACGGGTGGAATAGAATCCACTTTCGTATGCATTTGTGGGTACACACCGAGTGCCAACTAGTCAGTGATTGACACACAGGTAGAGATCGTTGAAAGAATGGGTAGCAAGCTTATCCACTAGCTGGGAAGACACCTGTATGTGATCATTCTCCTGAAAATTGCTCTCATTGCAGAACAAACCGTCTTGAAGCCCTATCTACCCCGAGAATAGTTATGGATAAATGCTACACAAAACATACTAGGATATCATGATGACCATTGGCCTCGTGTCGAGGTTGGACAAACTGGAAGAGCACCTCCAGGTTCTGCCCTGCATTGACCTACCGGAGGCTTCCGACTCCCACGGCAGGCTTGATTTCGCCTACTATCCTCTGTGAAATATATCCGCCTGGCGGTCAAACTTTGAAGGAAGAGATCCTTGCAACACCATACTATCCTCTAGAGGAGTTAGTTATATAGCCCGGGTAGACTTTGTTGAATTTTCGGCGAGTCTCAGGGGTGCATTTCTGTAATATCAATTGTGATAGTAAATAGCAAAGTCTGGCGCCCCACTGGCCAAATATGGCTACCGACCCCGACGTTGATATCCCGAGCCGGCATAGTGCCGGGCCGACTTGATACCTTAACTTCGCGTGGCGCTCATGTTCATGATGCCGTGCGCCGCAAGCCTTGGCAGGAGGCCTCAGGCTGCCTCCCGAATTTACGCATCTCCGAGTTCTATCCTCCGAGTGCCAAGTTCAACTTGAAGTGACACCTCCTTCTGTCATTCCTCTGTGTCATGTATGTTCTTTGTTCATGATCTTATCGGGTGTCGACTTTTTTTAAAATTATTTACAGCAAGCATATATGGCGCTCCACTGATGTAAAACATCTCTCACTTACGACATGATTACAATCCAAGCAGTGACAACGCGCGAGGCTAAAGGTAGCAGAGAGGTATATATATATTACTAGTATCTTTCAAATGTAAGTGAAACTGAAAAAAAAAACATGTTTTCATCAATAACATCATCCCCACCAAAGTGACAAACTACCAGCACGGCGCAGCATACATATCTCTACCAACTGACGAAATACAAGTACGACGACGATGTACACTGATTCCGCAACAAAACATGCGGTCTCGCAAATGTTTACCACCTACAAGCATTGGGCAGCACAAAAACGCCGGGACACTCCTCCAAAGCCTTCCTAAAGCTTTCAATATCTTGTGACTACAAGCAGAGAGCCACGACTGCAGCGACAACACCCAGCATAGCCATGCCGGACAGTGAGTAGGAGGTCGGCGCGCCGCTAGCTTTGATGGTAACACTCGAAACGTTTAGTCCAGCGAGGTCACAGTTGTTGGTAAGTGCTAGCCATGATATCAATATTTTCTTTTTGCATTTCCAGCGCGCCCACGACTCACCATCGAAATCAGCCTGAGTAGCCGAGACGAATGTCGTATTTCCTTCCTGCTGGGCGACCGGAGCGACACAGTCGAAGCATTCAGCAAGTTGCGACACGAAGGTGTCTGTGCAAATGGTCATCAACGCAGCGGTTGCATTGGTCTGGCCCTGGGTAACCGCAGTCTGTCGTGTGAAAGCCGTCAGCAAGTCTAGCAGGATAGAAAGCAGGATAGGACCTACCTGCCACGTTTGCAGAGGCCCCGTGCACTCGCTAGAGCACTGGACCTACTGTGAGCTTAGTTGTTACAACATTTCGGAGGCTAACTTACAGTGGCTGATTCATTTGACGATAGGCCAGGGATAATGACTTCGCCTTGACGTGCCACAAGCGATTCAGCGCGACGAACGATCTCATTTCCAGAGACTAGAGACACGGGAATAATGTAGGTCTTGACTACGGTGACATAGATTCGTTCATCGAGGACATACCTGCGCTCACGGCCAAAGCGGCGACGAATAGGGCAGATTTGAACATCATCTTGACGGAATTGGATTTATTTTCAGATAGGATTCTCTGGGTGAAGTTTCTACTGCGGAGCCAGAGGAGGAAGAGTGTTAGTACTCATACCTCCCCCCTTTTTTTCCCGTTTTTATATCTCGGCATCGCATCCAGGCCAGTATGTTGTAAAGCGCCTAGGACCGAGAAGCGACCACATGCAAATAGATCAATTCTCATGGACTGTCAAATAAATGATGGTGGTCCTGAGTGACTCATGGATAGCCTTCGATACGGCCATATTCGGATGTAACCATCTTTTCATGATGCGCCCGTGTATTAGTTCACAAACGCTCAAGTGAGTCTTGTATAAATGCCAGGCAGGTAATTAACCATTGCGGGCCTTTATCAAAGTGTTGCTCAAGCTCAGGTATGGTGCACCAATCATTCCGAGATATACTATTGAAAGGTATTTTTGCTCCAGCAGCCTGGTATCTGGGCGTCCAACCGGTACTGCGTGAGTGATAGTAATAACTCCGTGGCTGACGGATTATCAAAGGGTTGAAGGTTTATGAATGCTAGTATGACACCCACAGCGACACAAGATGATTATCCCAGTGGTTGTGCAAGATGGATCAAATAGTAGTGGACAACGGCATGCATCAGGATGCTATCCTCATTGTCTTGTTGAACCCTCACGATGAGGCAAGATCTCAGGTGCTTCGGTCCCCCTACTTTGACCCATGTTAACAAAACGTTCATTGTCAATCTATACAAGGCGCCAGATATTGTACGGCAGTCCCTTTGCGCGTTTCTGTCATTTGACCTCCAAAAAAAAGTAGTAGGCGGAACTATTACAGGCATGCCTCACACGATTGGAAGAATCACGGCCAAGAATCGCCGCAACCTTGCCAAGTCCAACAAAAAGGCAATACCTCATCCACCTGTAAGTAGGTACTGACGTCTACTGAACTTTGAACACGGGTATTCACTGAATGGCCGAACTTGACTGTTCAGGTTTGACCGTAAAACATACCGCAAGATACAAGATTCCAAGCTTCAAAGACCAGTAGGACACTCCCAACTGATATCATCGACCTGAGGTATCTGTTCATATGCATTGTCAACCCATGATCATCGTGCGAAATATCCGATAACTCACGCCGGATTCGGATAACAACTACACAGAGCACCCTTCTCCCTTCTCCATCTCTGCTATCACAGAACTCAAAGCGACTTTAGATGTCAGGAGTCTTGATTTATTATCCCCCTTCGGCTGGACCGCCTCAGCCCCAGTTGAATGAAGCACAGAATAAAAGATCTAGTCATCTTGGCTTCGGGCTGCTCCCCGAATTCTATATCGCCCTGGCCCCTCCGTACTTATCCCACATGGGATCCACGGTGAAAGGACCGCAATTGACTTGAATGTCCGTAGAGATAACATCCTCCCTGATGACTCTACTGATACTCCGGCTTAGATAAACAATATCTCTAAGTTTAGCGTCGAGATCCTAAACGATAGAGCGCTAGACTCCTTGAGGGTCCCCTCGGATAGTCTGCCGATATCTGAGAGATTTCGGAGTTCAAGTTCTCGACTATCCGGGTATGTCAGCGTGGGTAAAGGACAACACTCAACATTGATTAGGCCGCGTTCTCGTAGCAGAGGACCAGGCTATAAGGCGAGTTTATACTCACAGTCCTGAGTATTACCAATTTTAACGTCCCTAGCACTCACAGATGACGCTCTTTACAGTCGCTTATAAGGCCAGTGCAGCGGCGCCTTTTAATATCACACCTCAGCTATTGTCATAGGGTATTTTACGATCAAACCTGTTCAAACGCGCCGAATCTACGCACCGATAGAACGAAACTTGGATTCCTCCCAAGCGTCGTCGACTTTTACCGGCGTTTGGCACAAACAAGAGTTAACGATAATATACGCATCAATATACTTGTTCTCAAACATACAAAACGGCACAAGACGCAAGGTTTCAAAGTTCCTCTTCAAGTTGAAGGAAGTTATACATTTTGTTACTGTCTGAAACTCGTGACCTGATGTTATCAGCAGAGGAACATCGCATAGAATAAACGGGTAACTCACGTCGATGATGATCCAAGGTTGTCCTGTTCAGCCCTCATCATCTCCTGCTTTAAGGACTCTAGGGCGATTTTGGACTTCAAGAGAACGATGGTATCAACCTTACCATCCTTCTTGCGCATATCGCATCGCATCAACCCGACTTGCGTGGCACAGAGGGTTCTCATCTCCGAGTCCTTCAACTGCTCTCGCTGATTTCCTCGACCTTCACCGTATTCATCCTCCATGGATTTGCTGGAAAATAAATCTCCGCTGTACGGAGCAATGACCTGAAAGTGGGTGGATGTAATATCTTCGGAGATCGCCTTGCCAACCCTACCGCTTTGGCTGACGATGTCCTTTACTTTGGCCCCAAAGACCTGCAACACGTTACGATGAATATTCTGCGCCTCGCCGTATACGCCGGAGGTGAGCAAAATGTCCGTGATCTGGCTGAGGATATTCGCCCCAATTGACGGAGTAACGTCCAATTCAGGGCTCATCTGCCTCAGGTAACGCCGAGTAAGTGACCGCCATTTAGCAGAAATAATCGCAGGCTCTGATTGAATTTTATCAAGGGCAAGTTTACAAGGCATAGAAAACGGGTCCACTTACCGTTCAAGAGTATCTCAGAGTGGATTCTCTCTAGTAAACTGTTCTCTCTATCACTGAGTCTGACGTCCCAGCTGGTAATGATATGAGTAGCGGATTGGGTAAGGAGTGTTTGCAGTGCGATCTGCACGCAAATTGGATCGTCGCTATGGTGGAGACTCGCCAACAAGCCAACTAACTCTTTCCCAATAGACGTCTCAGCACCTCGATAAGCAGCTCTGGCTAGCTCTGTTTCCGTTCTTCGCGCTTTCAAGAACTTAACAGAGTCAGGGATCAGCGCCGCTAGTTGATAAATCTCGGAGTTCAGGTTCTCCACCATCCGAATCGCAGCGGCGTGAGATACGACGTCGGTCCTGTCGAGGAGTGTTTGTGCATCGCGGAGTTCAGTGGTACGAATTTCCAGGAGTGCGTCTTTGTCCCTTTGCTGAGACTGGACGGATTCCAGTTCTCGCTTCAGACTTGCGATCACTCCTCTGGCTTCCTCAAGCTGCTGCCCGTAATCATGGCACTTTCGCTCCCAAGATTCCTCCAGCTGTCGGGTCTCTCTTCCCCTATCGATGACAACTTCCAAATCCCTACATTTGACCCGAAGCTTGCCATTATTGTCCTGCAACTCCTCCTTTTCCGCTACAAGCCTTTTGTTTTCCCTTCTCGCCTTCATGATATCATCATGTGCTGCCTTGAGACTTGCTCTCAACCCAGTGGTTACCTCTATCTCCGAGATCGACTCCTCTCTATGCACTCGGGTTGCATCGTCTTTGTTTCCATTCGTTAAAGGTGGGCGTGCAATGGTGTCGACGACCTCCCGTTGACCCATGATGTTCAAAATATGTCGCAGAAAAGGCCAAAACATGGGAAGTGAGAAGAATACGCTGGGACCAGTTGACTCCGAGCACCCAAGGGGACTTTTGGGGTGAGGATGTGAGGGGCTTTCCGCAGCTTAGAACGGGTGAACGCTATAATGAACAGGAGTAAGCAAAATTCGATCGAACGATGTTTTGTTTAGAAATCTCACGCATGGCGAGGTTCTTTAGTAGATCCTCCTTCGAGGCCGCCCAAGTCTTCCTTCATACATATCAATGATGTGAGTTGACGCCTATAGCAATTGTCTCGCTCTTAGCATTAACTCGTGTCTTAGGGTGTTATCTGTCGCTGAAACTCGTGGAGTTGATATCAGAACTATACCGTCTCCATATGTCTATAGAAACACCGGCGGATTCTGATACCGCAGCAAGAGGTAAAGCGACATTGAAGGTATGTGCCATATGACATACATGCGTTTCTTGTTTTCTTTTGGGTCAGTTATGTCAGTGGAGAGTGTTGGTTTACTATGCTATCCGTAATAGAAGATGATCCCGGACAGCCGCACTAGTGGTTCCATTCGCAGAACCATTTTTCGAACAGATGACTTCCTTACCTTCTGGTCCAACTAACTGATTCTGATCCCGGCTTCTTAAAGGGATCCTCCAGTCGCCATGGGGTGACTACTTAACAGCTATCGCAATTGAGAGAAATCTATTGTCAAACGATGTCTCTCCCATCCTTCAGCGGAACACTTCGCAAGCTTGTTATGGCCTTCGACGTCGGTACCACTTATAGTGGTATTGGATACGCGATACTCGATCCTGGAGAAGTACCGCGGATTCAAGGAGTGACCCGGTAAGTACGATCTAGACTGGAAACCCACTCTATAACGCCATGATCAACTAAATATCTTCGTATGCAGATTTCCTGGGCAGGAAAATGGGGATTTCAAGATCCCCACCATCCTGTGGTATACACAGGAGGGGACGGTGCGTGCTGCAGGGGCGGAGGCCCGCGATCCGGGTATGACGTTGCTCGCCGAAGACGAGGATTTGATCTTTGTGGAATGGTAAATTTCGGATTCGTATTCTAATGAATCCCCATCCTGAAAGCTTCTTAGGTTCAAATTACATCTTCGCCCAAACGCTTTGCAAGACCAGGAGCTTAAAGATTCAAAGCTTCAGCCGCTGCCGCTCGGCAAGACCGTGATAGACGTTTTCGGTGATTTCCTGAAGTATTTGTTCCAGTGCGCAAAACAGTTCATCGTCGAGACCCATCCGAACGGTAGTTCCTTGTGGGGCTCCGTCGATCAGCGCATTGAATTCGTCCTCAGTCACCCTAATGGCTGGGAGGGCTTGCAGCAGGGTAAAATGCGGCAGGCAGCTATCGCAGCAGGTCTGATACCTAACACTGCAGCGGGTCAAGCTCGCCTTCACTTCGTCACGGAAGGCGAAGCAAGTATGCACTACTGCGTTGATAGTGGCCTGACCACTGGTACTATACAGGTATGACTTTCCCTTATCGTGACTGCGCTGTGGCTAATACTCATGATACCCTAGGACGGCCAAGGCATCATGATTGTCGATGCCGGAGGCGGCACAGTAGATCTTAGTACCTATTTATTTACCAGCACTTCGCCGACGACGGTCGAGGAAATTGCTCCCCCTGACTGTAAATTCTCCGTTATCACATAGTCTACACCTAAATTCACTAAATGATGATTTTAGGTATACTGCAAGGCTCAACGCGCGTCAACGTTAGAGCTGAGCGTTTCTTACGCGGTGAGTACCTGGCTTGTTTTGTGGCTTATCTGACCACTGAGTTCACCAGCCAAACTTGGCAACTCGCGCTACGGGAACGAGGAGGATATCAAAACTATGCTAGAATCGTTCGAAAAGTCCGCCAAACCTACATTCAAAGAAATCAACGATAGGTCTTTCATCAAGTTTGGCTCCATGAGGGACAGGGACCCAGACGTGGGAATTCGGAGCGGCCAATTGACCATCGACGGGTGCGTCATCGGGCATTCATTTGGCTTACAACTTGACCGCCGCAGAGGCGTTGCTGATTTCCAAGTTGAATACTATAACTTATCAGGACGGACGTCGCCAAGTTCTTCGAGCCTTCTATCCAAGCTATTCTTGAATCAGTACGTAAACAAAGGCAGTTGTCTTCCACTACTCCAAAGGTGAGAGCCCAGATAGTCACTGCAAGGTCATTCTCTTCAATTATGAGAACAGATGGCGTTTTTAGTGGGCGGGTTCGCCGCAAGTCCCTGGTTGTTTGCCAGGCTTAAGACCGTCCTCGCTTCCATAGGAATGGAACTTTCCCGGCCTGATAATCATACGTACGTTTTTGAGCCAGCCTATTATGGACAGTATTAATTGACGTCTTCCTTAGAAACAAAGCTGTAGCTGAAGGGGCCGTATCGCATTACCTTCAGCACTTCGTATCAGTACGGGTTGCAAGATTGACCTATGGGGCGGCATGCTGCGTGGACTTCGATGGAGCCGATAATGACCATAGTCTTCGCGCAGGGAATATTTTCTACCTGCCATCTGGACGCTTAATGGTACCAGACGCCTTCCGAGTTATCATCGAGAAGGTACATCATGTTATTGTGATTCTAGTTATTATTTCTTGACTTTCATTGTAGGGCACACGGATGCAGGAGAACGAAGAAGTCGAGTATAGCTTCCAGCAAGAGACCTCACAGAAATCTGTGTTGAACTCACTGACTGCCACCGTGGAGTGTTATAGGGGCAGAGTCAAGGGACCAAAGTGGACCGACGTCGAAACGGGTTCGTATTTCTTACAAAGACAACCATTCAGGCTTGCCTCCCAATTTATTTATTTTTGCATTCAGATCTATTTTCTCCCCTATGTACCATTCGTGCCGACACATCACGAGTAGTGAAACACAAGCAGAGAGGAACTAGAGGAGAGTACTTTGTACAAAAATACAAGATTGTTCTTCTCTGCGGGTCGACGGAGCTGAAGGCCCAATTGAGTTGGGTTGAGAACGTAAGTTATTCACCTACCGGATATTGAAACATTGAATATTAAATGAATTCTCAGGGTATTGAGAAGCGGTGAGTAGTAGTACAATTGAGTGCAAATAATCGACGCTGACATACTCAAATAATTGTTCAGCGGCCCTGCAGAAATCGTTTACGACAACGATGCGTCCGCCGTTTGTTAGGTCATCGATACATCGTGACCGATGAGCCTCATACCAAGATCCTCTCGCCCGCGACCCGTAGAAGTGTGCGCGAGGACTTGATATGAGTCTCTGGATATCTATCTTTCTTGGAACTCGCACGTTTGGTAAATACCTCGCTTATTATAAGTTACCGCTGCATACATGTAAATCTGTGCCAATTAGTGTAGTCCTAAGCAAGGGTTCAAACCTGCGTCTCGATGTTCAAACCGGCCATCAGGTAAGCCTAGTCGCCGCTTTCGGCCACTGAATTCGGGGACCCGGGCGGAAATATACTAATACCTTCGTTAGTTTCAATGTCAACTGTCTCCTCACGAAAGTGATTGTAAAATTCGTATCTACGTCCTCAAGACATCATACCGGCCCTCTCCTTACATTGTGTGTGATTTAACACGTCCATTATATGTTGGAAGGCCTCTATCGTGATTGATCCAGTGAGGTCGCTGTTCATATGCAGGTGCATCAGGGATCGACGCGTGAGTGAACGCCCACTTCGCAGAAATGACTTGCGCATCTAATCAGCTTTGTTTAATCCAGCAATGTCAAAGGTATGCATTCAATACATCAGGAAAAGTGGGACTTAGTATATCATTGCTGATGTACGAATATATACACTAGATAGTTCAAAATTTTATGGCTAGTATTTACATGAATAAAAGAGTCTACCCTTATTTGACTTCATCAATATATTCGTATTGAGAGGAATAAAATCATGAAGATTCACGGCCGGTAGGATTATAATCATAAGCGCTGCAGATTATCATCGCACTTAAATTAAGCAAAATTCGGGCAATAAAATAACCACTTCTACCCTTACATTTACTACATATAGTCGCTTACAATCGCCTGAGTCGAAACCGAATCCTTCCATAAGAGGAAACCGAGCAAACACATTAACCACTAGACTAAATGAGCCATAATATAAAGGTCCGTTTTAAAAATATAAGCCAATGTTTGACTTCCCTGAGATATGATTTTCTTGAGCTGTAAGCATCTTTCATCACTATATATCAGATAATTCGAGTTTTATGGAATGACGCAGACACATACAGCCATTGGACTATATTATAGGCTTTAACATAATGCATGCAGATAAACCACTAGGTAAGATTCTCACTACTGGTCGGCATGGGTATTCACAGCGAGCGCCAATAGTACGATGCATAATCATGCCATGTGGGAATATAATCGGTGAAAATCACAACTAT
>MLYV02000763.1:0-21132 GCA_001913855.2 Hermanssonia centrifuga | reverse complement strand
TGGGTTTAGGTATGAGCCTCCATTATCGCAAGTCAATGCAGCGCACTGACTTCACATCCTTGCAACAGGGTATCCATATATGCGCCTATTATTGTATGATATCAGTAGTTACACTAGCTATGATTATTTGTATTGTAAATGCTGCTAAAATAAAATAATATATATATTACTATCATATGGCCGGTCTGAATGATTGTATGAAGTGAAAATATGACTACTGATCTAATATACATTATGTGGTATTGCGAGGCTTGTATACCCTCACAAGGTCCAACAGGATTCTCTGCCTTATATGACTCACAATTATCCCGAACATCACAAACCTGACATGCTGGATATCTTATATCATATGAGCACAACTGATAGGTATTATCTTGTATTCGAAATGATGTTTATATGGTCTTACCTCAAATTGTAAAGAAATGTTTATTTTGCTGATGGCTCAGATTCAAGTTCCGCGCCAAGCCGTCGGCCTCTCTTGCATGCTGGATGTTTGTAGTACTCCCCAAGAGCCCTGCTAACGACGCAGCCTTACTGTCTCCGTTGGAGAGTTTCTGGCTGAGGAGTCGGTAATAGAGAGCTGGCAAGGGAGGATCCGGCAATGTGTCAGAACGGTAGGTGCCCGTGGAAGCGTGTGGATGGACGGGCTCGCGGAGCAGAAACCCACCTGCCATATTGGGCACATCAGCAGGCGTCTCTGTCCCGGGCCTTAACAGAATACAACAGACAGTCAACAGACCTATAAGTGTCCTATTCCACGCTCCACCAACGACCTCCCTTGCCTTTCCCCCATTTTCCTCTCCGTCCCGTGCAGGGTCCTCTGTCCCTCGTACATCATGTTCAACCAGCCAGCATACAAGCAACGCCGGACAGCGACCTCAGTTTTCGCTGGAGAGCACGATACGCGTCCATCATGGGAGCGCGACGTCCTCACCACGCTCTTGAACGGTGTCCCCAAGTATCACGCCGTGGAAAAGGCGGAGGAGGAGTCAGAGAGGAGGGCGAAGAAGAAGGAGAAAAAGGAACGAGAAGCAGTTCAGAAACCAGCCAAGGCGTTGCCTAAGGTCGTCGAGAAACCTCTCCCAGTCGCCAGCTCCAGCTCAAACGCGCCAGTCGCCACAAAAACCGTCACAAAACGCGCAGCACCTGTGCCACGCGTGGCGAACAACCCATCATCATTCTGGCAGGCCAGACCAGCCATCCACATTTCTTCCGTGCAACGTTCGGTCTCGGTCACGCCTCCTCCCATGCCGTCGTCCCCACCGAGCACCCCGGGTCCTTCGATCTCATCCAGCACGTCGCGCAACTCATCCAAGCGTCTGCAAACTCCATTCGATGACGAGGACCTCGCTGGACGCGGTAGAAGCCGCAGTCGAAGCCGCAGCGTCAGTACATTCTCTTCGATACCCCGCCAGATGAAGCAACGCAAGAAGCGTGTCGCTGTAAGGAAGGGCTGGAAGGGTTGGATTGAGGGCTCGCCCAAGCCTTCCGAGAAGCTTATCAACCTCGACTCAGTCACTGTGCTGCGAGAGAGGACGACGAGGAGCGGGAGGAACTTCGACGCTATCGGCGAGAAAAAGGACTTTTGGATCTGAACGTACGTGCCATATCTCTCGACATTACGGTTCGATCTTTCTGATTCTTTACTCACTGTAGTGTCATGGCCTCGCCATACCAGCTGACTCGTAGAAATATGTTGCTCTTCACCCATCGGTGATTGCTACTCTTATCGGCCGTCACCATAGTCGCTGTCGCTTTGCTGCGCTGACCTTGTTAAATGTTTGTGTCTAACCTTTGCTACACTATGAATGTTTTGGGATACATCTTTTCTACTTTCCTACCGGTGGTTTTGCTTGGTTCAACGGAGTCGTCCTATTGTTTTGTAATTTTCTTTCCATTTTGTACATTACCATGGTAGCCTCTTTGCTCGCGATGTTGACAGAAATCTACGGATATTTTACCCTTTGCTTATGGCTATACTCTTGTCCTCTGTCCGATCTTGCAAGGTGAAGATATGCGTGTGAGCTTGAGACTCCATTGCTGCCGGTACATACACGTCCAACTCAGACTGGGCGCCTATATACGCGCCGCTCGCCGTCTCGCTCGATAGCGCCCGATCAAGCTAGACACCGATCAACTAGCAGAGCCGCCCTCAGCGTCGTCCAGGATCTGTTTCCGCGGCGATCAACCTCTTTTTCCTTCCACCACCGTTCCTCACCCTGGAGCTTGCTCGCTGCCCGCATACACCCCATTCTTTTTTGATTCATCTCTGCTGCAGCCGACGTAACGGACAAAATCATAGCAACTACTTTACTTTTCATAGCCTCCTAAGCCTGTATCGGACGCATCCTGACTTAGACTTCTCTCGTTACGTGGCAATCGAACATTGTCGAAGCATCTCAGTCGAGGTTCACACGCCGTACTTGACGGACTCTGATAGATAGGGGAGGAAAAAGACATGCTGCGAAACATCCCATTCCCCGCACTCCCCGTGCCACCATCATGGTATCCCGGCCATATGACCCAATTCACTCGTATGTTACCAACTCTACTACGTCGCACAGACGTTGTCCTGGAGCTCAGAGACTCGCGGCTGCCTTTAACGAGTATCAACCGCAACTTTGAAGGTGTGTACCTCGCTTTGGCTGGATGTGCTGTAGTCAGGGTTGGGGGGCAGGTGGATAATTGGCGGCTCGCTGCTTGGCTGCACCGGCGGGGCTGTGTTCTGTTTATGGATGAATGGAGACAGGCGGTTTATCAGTCATTTGGGTGGATAAGGTCGGCTGGAGCGGGTACGCTAGATCACCGGGAGATAATTTCAGCATACCGGATGCGATTCCTATCATATGGCATTATAGAGCTCGTTTTAGCGACCGCTAGAAGGACGAAAAGTTGTGCTGTGCTACAGTTTATCTTCTATTGGAACCTTACCGAATGCAAAATTGAACAATATTCCCGTTTTGTCTAGCTATCTTGCAAAAATGGAGGCTCGAACGTGGCGGTCCCCGAGCTGCTGAACGCTCCGACTCAGCGTCTCGGGAAGCCTCCTACACTGCTCAATCTTTTGGCGCCGTGTGTGAACGAATAGTGGTCTTCAACAAGCGAGATCTTGTCGCAGAGTGGGGCTTTGAAGTAAGTAGCATATGTGCGTCATTGGGACTATCGCAATTGACGCATATACCCAGTAGCCTTTTCGAAAAGCTATGGCGATTAAATATCCAGACCAGAATTTTTTTTTCGCCTCTTGGAACAGCCATCGGGACATCAGAACACTAAATAATATGATCGTTGGTTAGTCATCGGCTTTCCCGCTTTCCCGTCGCCCAGAACAATCCCAGCAATCATGCTCAACATGAATTCTTAATTAATTCCTCTAGATATTGCGAAACAACATCCGATGCAACCAGAGTTGAACGTATTGGTCGTCGGTATGCCCAACGTCGGCAAGTCCACATTGCTGAATGCTCTACGAGCTATGGGGATACCCGGGCGTGAGTTCAACTTTTAGTGATACCATCCTTATGCATAGCACCACATTGACGACGCCCGGTCTTCATAGCAACTCCGAAAGCTCTGCGTACATCCGCTCACCCAGGCTTAACACGTGCTCTGTCCACACGGCTCAAGCTATCCTTGGCCCCTCTCGTCTATTCGTACGACTCACCAGGTGTCATGCTACCTTTCCTCGGCAAAGGCGACAAGGGCGCGGAAAGAGGTGTTAAACTTGCTTTGATCGGTGAGTACATTGCCGCTCAGTGTAGCCTGTTGACGGACGGCCAGTGATTTCGTACTGATTTTATCCCCCAAAATCTTCCTCCGACAATAGCGGGCATAAAGGAAGGGATGTATGATGTCGAGGCTTTGGCATCTTACTTACTCTACCGTCTCAACATTCTAGACCCGATAGGTAAGGGCGCAGTCTCTACTCCACAGCCGTCTCCGGTGACTCATGCATACAGAATCCAGCACCAGCATACCTCTCCCTTCTACCGCCTGCAACTTCCCCAATAGTCGATATATACGAATTCCTTGACCTGCTTGCCCGCCGCCTAGGCATGCTGAAAAGAGGCGGTGTTGTCGACCAGACACGCGCGGCTGTGTGGTTCATCAAATGGTGGCGAGACAATGGCGGCCAACTCGCTGCTTCTACTCCACTAACGACGTCTATGCCAACGGACGGCCCACAAACACATCGCCGCGGCTGGGGATTTGATTTCGAGTGGTCCGTTGACCAATCCGAGGTGGCGAGCTACGATGAGGCGATGATTCAGCGCAAAATGGAGACGTGTATTGACGCATTCGAGGCAGAGGTACAGGAAGAAGAGCAAGAAGGCGGCGGCATCAGCTCCACCCAGGAAAAGAAAAGATTCAAGGAGAAGTTGCAATCAAAACGCGTTGCAAAGTCCGCCGCGAAGCTCGCCGCACGCAAAAACCATATGTAACACACTGTCGTCATTGCAAAGACCGTCAACGGTGTGTTTCGTTCACTGGTTGGTGAGGACGTCGTTCGCTGTGTCATCTCGCTCTGGACTGAAAATTCTGTTGCTGCATATAGAGCCTCGCTGCTAGGAGTACCTGTTCATGGTATACATCCCTGTCCTGCGAGCAACACCACTATGGGTTTTTGTATAAGTCAAAATGAATCTAATTCGGCATAATACACAGACTTGGTCCCACTCCTACCCGATCTACCGCAATATAATTGTCTGGAACATACTGTATCATACCGTCTTCGCGTCCGCTCGAAGTTATACGGCTGTTACGCCAAACTACAGCCCTGGCACAAGGCCTTCATCTCTACGGTTCCACTCATCTCCCGGTCACCTACCGACCGCCGCCCAATAATTTCCGGTGAGTTGCCAAGCCTTCCGATCCGGTTCAGTGTGCCGGAAGAGCGCTTGACTGTGGTCCAATTTTATCTCAATTTTATCTTCGCCACGCTTCCGATTGAGTCTCTGAAGCTGACTGTCGGCGTACTTTTCAGGGTCGCGCTACTGAGTGTGGACGCAGCGGAACACGTCGCTTGTGGGCCAGATTGTTTCAATGTTGGGACTTCTCGCCCAGGCCTTGCTGCATCGTGTTACCCGGGTCCCGAAATATTGCGAAGCCTGACCGTTGCCTTCTGTTCCCAGTGTTCGATCGTTCGATATCCAATATACATGGTTCTCCCTTCGGGCGCCCCGTCTGTGGGGATATTTCTAGGTGTCATACCAAAGAGTCACACACAATCTGGTCTTAGGTATGCTGCTTGCAATAGCAGCCAAACAGCTCAAGGCGAAATCCATGTTATTTCTGATTACGCCATACGTCTGCAGAAGAATCTGCTATTTTAGGCTGCATTGAACAATGGGGTAATCTGACAGACAGCGTGCTTTCAGGATCCCAGTGGAAACTACCGCCAGGTAGACCTTCTCACGTCTTTCGCTACCGCCACTCCACAGTTACGGGTGCCCCGGAGGACAGCGGCGTTTTTGTTCATTCACATCCACGTATATTTGGCTTGGGCCCTTCGTGGCCATCGGAGCTAGCCTGAATGCTGAAAGTGAGTGAAATGCCACAGATAGTTATGCATAGCCTTATCAGGTTAGGTCTACGTACTAGGCAGATGCATTCGCCTGAAATCGGATCACTCCGTTTCTATTGGTTCACTTCAAGCGATTTGCGACTCAACGACCGCTCTCGTCGATGCTATACCTGAGACACTGTACCCGAAACCCCTCGAAGTCCACGTTCAGTACATTGACTCAATGTTGATCGCGCTACACAAGACGCTTTGTCCTCAGACGCTTCGCATGACTAAAGTCTTAAAGCGTGGAAGTTCCCGGAGTGCCTTAGGTACTTTCATATCCATACTGCACACATTGCAGGCGGCACTGCATTTCTCCTGTGGGGAAACTTGAGCACAAAGTAGGAAACCCTTTGCAAATACCTGGTAGGCTCGCGATTTCCCCTTGGATCACAGCAGCGTATCTCTGCAGGGAAATGCGGCGCTATCTGCCAGGGCCGTGGACGCTTATCGGGTACTGCACAGCGCTCCATGGATATTCAAGGCAATCACCCCAGATGTATGGCTGAGGCCAACTCGGCGTGGCTGGTGCATCTTTTCAATGCTGAACCCATACATTACTACTTTACGGCAAGTGTCAGGAACGACTCTCATCCCCTGAGTGTACGATGGACATACTTAAGGCTTTGGATTGTATTACGTCCTGATTGCGGTGGTTGTTCACACCCCCTTCATAGAATGGTGCCCTATGATTTGCGACTGACAGTGGCTTTCCCGACGTCCATCATCAGCGGGACCGTCGCCCGCCTTCTCCTTTCCTGCATGTAACTTGAAAATAAAGCTGGAGCCTGCTCGCAGAACTTTTGATGTTATCCTCATATTTTTGTATCGCTTGACTCCAGAAACTTACTCATTCCGCAATTTTTGGGCTGAAATCCTGTAGTCGCGATGTACAGGATCATGTGCGTTATAACTCATCATTCTCCGGCCGGCGTTTCGGTGATTTTGCGAATAACGCTTCTCTCTCCGTGACCACCACCCTCGACTATCCTTCTCTGGTATTTTGTTCTCAAGGTCTTTCAGATGGCAAACGACTAGCTCGTGTATAAGAACGACGTCAAGACAATGGCACGGTCAAGGCACGTTCACCATGCAACTCCTTCACCATGCTTTGATCGTATTTTCGTGGGCCACGACGGCGTTTGCTGCCATTTACGAGAAGTTTTCCGACTTGCCTGCGAACAAATACGATTTCGTCGTTGTCGGAGGTGTGTACCTTGTGTGTCCTGCTTTGAATCATAACCTAAAGTTTTGTGGGATTATGATGATACAGGAGGAGCATCAGGGAATGTGATAGCCAACCGCCTCAGCGAGAACTCTTCCGTTTCAGTTCTTGTACTTGAAGCGGGAGTATCGTACGTGCTCATCCTATGCGTCATATAATGCGCGCGAACATTGATCTCGCTGATTCGCGAATAGAAACGAGGGCCTATCGCTGAACTATACCGTCCCGTTTTTCAATGTCTTCCTTCGGAGTCAGAATCCACAGGACTGGAACTATACTACGGTGCCACAGACTGGCCTTGGTGGACGCGTTCTCCAATATCCAAGGGGAAAGCTGCTGGGTGGGTGTACGTCGATGAGTGAGCACAGTCTATTGAGTTATATACGCCACAATATATTGACGACCTATTCAGATGGAATGCAATACGTACGCGGATCTTCGGATGACTACGACCGCTATGCGCGCTTCACAGGAGATCCTGGGTGGTCTTGGGAAGGCATACAACCGTACATCCGTAAAGTCAGTGCATACATCCTCTATTACTGTAAAAACTAACCGCTGAGTTGTACAGAATGAACATTGGACGCAGCCGACGGACCATCACAACACGACTGGCCAGTTTAATCCTGCTGTACATGGTTTTCATGGGACCAATGCGGTCAGTCTGGCAGGCTTCCCTCTGCCAATTGAGGACCGAATCATGCAAACCATGCAAGAACTAAACGACACATTTCCTTTCAACCTGGATACAAACTCGGGTCATCAGCTTGGCGTTGGCTGGACCCAGTCCACTATCAAAGACGGCGTACGCAGCAGCTCTGCAACTTCGTATTTGGGACCAGAATTTATCAGCAGACCAAATCTCCATGTCCTACTCCATGCTCAAGTCACTCGGCTTATACCGACTGGCTCCCAGAATGGCAAGCCTACGTTCCGCTCTGTAGAATTTGCATCTGATGCGGCAGGTACGTCTCTATATATGTACACATTGATTTCGTGTTCATAAGATACTGCTAGCTCCGAGGCATCAAGTTACCGCTTCCAAAGAAGTCATACTCTCAGCGGGTTCGCTCGAAACACCACATATTCTCCTTCTTTCTGGTATTGGGGACACCGTAGACCTTGCTGCCCTCAATATAACACCCCGCGTACACCTCCCAAGTGTCGGTCAAAACCTCTCCGTACACATCGCTGCAAATGCTATATATTTTGTCAACTCTACTGACACGTTCGATGACGCTATACGTAACACTACATTGCGTAACGAGCTGGTTGCCGAATGGAATCAAACTCACGGTGGGCTATTGGGTGGCGGGTTTGGGGACCATGTGGGATTTACCAGGATGCCGGATAATGCGAGCATCTTTGAGACACACCCAGATCCGTCGGCTGGTCCGAATACGGGGCACTTCCAGATGGGTATATCTGTATGTCGTTTATGCATCTGAGTCATTACACATCATGGAAGCCTGCTCCATAGAACGGAAATATATCCCCACCGCCCACAGGACATTTCATCAGCTCCGGAGGCACGCTCATCACGCCTACTTCTCGTACGTACATGCCTACGGTCTATCCATACCTTGAACTGACCTTCTGCCAAAGGCGGTTCCATCAAGCTCAACACCAGCAACCCTTTCGACCAACCGCTAATAGATCTCGCATGCCTTACGACCGACTTTGACATTTTCGCCATTCGCGAAGGAATCAAAACTGCACAGAAGTTCTTGTCTGCTCCTGCATGGCAGGGGTATGTACTGGGAGCTCTTGGAGCCCTAGCCAACGCCACGACAGACGCAGAGCTGGAAGCTTTCGCTCGAGCAAACTCAGCTCCCAACGGACACATCGTGGCTACTGCTAGCATGTCACCCAAAGGTGCTGATTTTGGAGTTGTGGATCCGGACCTGAGGGTCAAGGGCGTAGAGGGGCTGCGCGTTGTTGACGCTTCTGTTTTGGTAAGTATGATCCTACATCTATCAGCAGCTGTGAGGTTCACTGAGCCTATTTTGTCAGCCATTCGTCCCGGCCGGTAACACACAGGTTGCGGCGTACATGGTAGGCGAGAGGGGCGCTGATCTGATCAAAGCCAATTGGCAATAACGCAATGTCTCGTTGCGTTGAAGATGCATACATAACCTTAACCATGATATTGCGTCTTGAAGAGAGGTCGCACGCGGTTGACGGTTCCTACTAATACATGCCCTCTCAAATTACACCCGTGACCTAGAATACAATGTCGTGTTGCACCGAAACAACAAAACCTAGAAATCCAGATAGTCCTTGCCACCAGGCCAAGCTGTCTCCGCATGCGCTGCACCGTATGGATGCTCCGCAGCTAGCCCATCCACGTCTTGATGAAGGAATTCTCGCTTGAACTTCGCTTCCAACGAGGCCAGAGTTCCAATGAGTTTCGTGCAGGCTTGCTCTAAAAGGGCGGCCGGTGTGATGGAGCCGTCTGTCTGAATCTTGATGAGAAAATATGGTTGCAACGGGTGAGGCACTTTGTAACCAGCGAAAAGGATCTGTGGCATAGCTAGAAGTTGTCTACAATACTACCGTAAGCATCGGGGAGTCAACCAGAAGTGTAGAAACTTACGCCCGGATCATGTTTCCAAGGGTGTGATCCTGCTTCACGACCCTGATAGTAGCGGCATTGGGGATTTTGGTATCTTCGATGATCTCGACACTGCATTGAGAGACCGGCAGCGATTAGCTAGCGGAGAGGTTCTCGACGACCGGTATCACGCACGGCTTCTCGCCTTCGTCAAGGACAAAGAGTTCATAACGATTGGGTGCGTTCATTATTACTTCAACAACAAGAGACGACTAGCACAGGAGTAGACGAGGCGAGTATAGTAAACGAAGAGCAGGGCAGTGGGTACGACGCGGTATTTCTCAGATTGTCGTACCGTTAAGCAAGATACGAGTTCGCCGCAGATTTATTCTAAAAGGACAGTGATCAGCTAAAAGTTTTTCCAAGGGTTTGCAAGCTTTAACATATGTCAGAACACATATTGAGATCATGGTGTATCATTGACAATAAATAATGGCAAACTGCCGACATCATTCGAGAAAGCAAGTGGGAAGTTACTCACCAAGACCTGGGGCCTTCAAAAACAACGGAGATGAGAGATGGGCGAGGTTGAGTTGGTCGCGGCCAAATTTTGGCGGAGTGGCGGCTTTATTTGGCTTTATTTACACAAGCGCGGAGACGCCACAGAGGGTAGGCAGGAGAGCAACGCTACGACCGCAAGCCGACTCAACCCCTCCTCAAGGTTAGTATACCCTCGTTATGCACGCCCGGACGTCGTTCAGTGCAATATACGCATATCTGGCTAGCGAAAGAATGTCTTTTTGCCCGGATTCGTTGACTTTGCGCTGTTGGATGGACTGGGCGACCTCTGGATGACGCTTTCGCCTCTTGGAACTTGGAAAGCTGATTCTTGTTTACTACGCACAGAAAATGCCGACACGGTTGACCAAGACTCGCAAGCACCGCGGCCACGTTTCGGCCGGTCATGGACGTGTCGGAAAGCACCGCAAGCATCCCGGAGGTCGTGGTCTCGCTGGTGGTCAGCACCACCACCGGTGCGTTCCCCTATGCATTTTTCATTCGTGCCCCAGCTTATGTGTATCGGAATTGGTGTATGAAGTACCAACTTCGATAAATACCATCCTGGTTACTTCGGTAAGGTTGGTATGCGCCATTTCCACCTGACCCGCAATCTCCACTGGCGTACAATCATCAACGTCGACAAGCTCTGGACGCTTGTTCCTGCTGAAGAGAAGGCTGACATCAGCGAGGATTCTGACGTTGTCCCCGTCATTGACGCTCTCCAACACGGATACGCGAAGGTTTTGGGCAACGGACAGTAAGTATCGGATCTCTGGTACCTTGGATGTTTTTGCTAAATCATCATCTTCGCACTCAGACTACCAAAACTTCCCTTCATCCTGAAGGCGCGCTACGTCTCGAAGAAGGCTGAGTAAGTACCCATGTCATGTCTGCTTGTACAGTATCTAATGATTACTTCGTAATTAGGGAGAAGATCAAGGAGGCTGGTGGCGTTGTCAAGCTCGTCGCATGATTTGTTGTACTCCCTGCTTTCTCGCTATTTTTTCCTGGTACCATAATGCACCACACCCATGCATATGACGTCGACAAGGCTCCCTATGTAATCCATGCCTTCGTGTCCACGACACACTATCGCCTTCCGGCTTGTATTTTTGCTCTGGAACGCCAGGCTTGCTTCAAGTCAGTACGGAAAATCGAATGATCTGTACGGTTCGCCCTATTGAGGGACTTATCTAGACATTCTTGCAAGATATATCAATGCTGTCGTAACACTAATGTTGCGAACAGCTTATCAATGGCCAACCAGATGTTCAGTCATATTGATGAGTTGTTAGGTCACCCTTGACAGAGGCGATGATTTATCAGAGCTGAGTTTGTGTGCTTGCTGTCTTCAGTGTGCCAACACCTTTGCACACTGAAGACAGCAACCATCGCTGGTTCAACGTGGGCATGAAATCGGAGAGTTTAATGCTCAAGGGCCTTCCAGTGGATTTTGGGACCTTGGTACAGGTCAGTTGAAGTGGAAACCATGTCCTACCCTCCAGAGGCCTAATCTCTCCTGCTGAATGGTAGCGCGCCTTCTCTGTCCCGATGCAGAGCTATTGGGTGTAGAAAACATGTACATGACGGATTTGGTATCTGTCAAACTGGTAACATTTCGTGTTGTAATTACGATTTCTTCCCCGCAGATATAATCATCATCAAGCACTCAACTTCTATGGAGCACGACGGATGTGCATAACTCTTCCAGCTACACATGTAGATACGTCTCTCATTTCCATGTCTAACAATATAGCCAAAGTCTGTACAATAGCGCTGAACATTCGGAGATCGCCAGTGATTGGTAGTGGATCCGGAGGCTCGCAACTTATAGCTTACTGGTTAGTTCTCTCTGTGCAGTCTGCTTCGCCCTGGTTCCGCCTGACATGCGCAATCCATTCAGACCAGAGGCATCGCGCAAGTATATCGATCTCATTCGTGATGCCTCAACCAATTGGGCAAACTGGGACCCTTCTCTCAAGTTAGAGGTCGGCGGTGACTCAAACTATATGAAGGTCTATCCGTTGACAAACATACTTAGCCAGGGGATTTTGGAGTTGTCGACAGCAAAACCGGAAAGTTTGAGAAGCATGATAGTATCTATACGAACAAACAGACCGCTGCTATCGCAAAACCTTATCGACCACTCCGCGGAGAAAAGAAGGAATACAAACATGTAGTTTCGGTAAACGTACGGTCATCGGATTTCCATATCAACCCTGAGGTGTAAGATTTCTTGATATATCTACCGCATCTAATTAATGGTGACCACTCAGGGACCTCGCCGGAATTGCAGAGGCATCTGTTAAGACTCAGTGGGAATTTGAAACCAGCCGTGGAGCTGTCTTGATTATGCACGAGCCTCGCACGTTGTACGTGCCAGGGGAACTTCTCCAGAACCTTGCGCGAAGCGGTGTGGATTGTCTCAGGGGAAAGAGCCTGATCACCGAAGTGTTGTCCTGCCCCTCATATGCAATGTACCTATCTGCAGGCAGTGAGTCTATTTTTTTGCATTTTACAACTGATATATTACATGTACTATGATAGGCAAAGAGTGCGTGAAGATAGCCCTTGTGGCCAGTGTCCCTGCCATACCCCCTGGCATCTCAGCCGGCGGCGGCGTTGGCATGGGCTGGTGGGGCTCCCGTCATAACGGTATCTTTGAACACGCCCACAGTCCTATAGCGAACTTCTTTCCACTCTACTCCATGAAAACCTTGAAAGACAAACTCCGTCGACGTGGAGCTTCCCCTGTCGATGCGTCTGAAGAGACATTGTGAGTATCGAAACACTATGTAGAGATGTGTCAGATAGTCACATGAAGCCAGCTTTGGGGAAGTCGATGTCCCGTGGGGTCCCCTCGATGAAGATGGCAATGAAGTTGATGATGTGTGTAATGTAACCCTTTTTTCTGTACAAAATATACTCATACGGACACACAGGACGCCGACGAGGGTGAGGGAGGAGTATGAACGAGACAACCTGACAATGTCAGTGAATCTCATGTATTATTATGGATTCAATATCGTGAACCTAGGCCTATTTTCTCTCTAATCAAATTATTGCTGTCGATATCGTCTAGGACCGTGACTCTGTCATGAGTGCATGTACCACCATGTTGATTGAACTGATGGACTGTCGGAGAGCCTGAGTGCCAGTATCGGTTCTCGCTACGTTAGACGGTAATTCATGATGTCGAACATCATCTACCATATGTGCGGTTCGCCTCGCACTAAGGATGCTGTCAAAGGCGCACATACCATTGCTCTATACGGTTATATCAAATAAATAAGTGGCATGACAGGGAACCGAACTCGGGTGTTGCGGCCTGTGAGAAGCCGGAGTAGCTAAGCGGGTTACAGACAGAATTAGATCTTGACTCCGAGTCTGTCAGCGGTTCTCCGCAGCCTGGTCCTCTTCACACACACTCTCTACCCTGCTCAATTGGAGGCCCTGTAATGGCAAGGATTGCTGCCTGGTGTGAGTATCCAACTTTCACTTGTACCACCATCATCTCCTAACGTCTTAACCAGTCGGCCAAAATAGCTGGGACAGAAACGCCAGATTTCGCCAGCCTCCCTACGATTCACCTACACAGCCAGCAACTATGGCTCAAGCTCAAGACGTTGTTTTAAACATGGGGGACTTGAATCTCAATGAGACTGGACCATCGTCTCCCTCAGCAAGCAAAAAGAAGCAGGATACCCTCTTTGGTCCTAATATCGGCATCGTAGCCCGAGGCCCTGAATGGACCGAGACAAGGGAGAAAGCTATCGATGAACTGACTCCTGAGATTGTGAGGGCTTGGATTGCGAAGAGCAAAGAGGTACGTATCTGCTGGCCTCTTTGTTCGTGCTGCGTCCGTTGGTAGGCCCTATTGCCCTACACAGGTTGTGACCGAGTTGACCCGGGTATTCTGATGATTCTGAATTGCCCCCGTCGCCCGTGCTCGTAGTGTATTCCGCCATCTTCCCTTCTGGCGCACGCGAGGGGCAATTGGATTGCTAGCGTGGGCTGGTGGAGCCGAACAGGGCAGTTATCTCGGCGTCCGCAGCATAATTATCTGGTAGCGTAGGAGCTTTTTACTTACAATTCTCTCCCTTTTATATAGCCTAACCAATCTACAACGACATTACAAGCTCTCGTGAACCTCAAGCGTCCATCGCTCCGCCTTTCTCCTCTCGAGATTGCACCATCAGATGACCCCGATCATGTAGATTCCCAGCACCACCATGGCCTCGAATTTGAATACGACTGCGATGCTCCTAAATGCGGCATCACTGTACATGTCGTGCTGTCGCCATCGCACCACCTTGCCGATAAGTCTTCTGGCGGCGGACAAACAAAGGTGCTCGTTTTTGATACAATGACCGATGGAGGTTTCGGAAAGATGTTGAAGATCGAGGAAGGTGCCACGCTTGAGCTTGGCAGATTTGAGCATCAGCCTCACTTCCCAGCCCTTCCTCTCGAAACCAAAGCCGAGTCATCCGCTGCCGCTAGCGGCACCCCTTCAGGTACCGAATTACCGACACTGTTGTCAGGCGAAGAGAACGCGGAAGTTTCGCGCAAGAGCAAACGCTTCACGTCGTTCCATTTCCGAAAGCGGACGCACGAACGCTCTGTAGCTGGTCCTGCTTTGCCCGTCCTTGATGCAGAAGTGAAGGAGGAAAAGGAGGACGATAAGGACGATGAGAGCAACGTTGGTGTGAAGGCGGTTATTCGCTTGTCTGCACTTGATAAGACAGGGAAACCGCTGTCTTGTATCAATGAGCAGACGACGTACCTCCACATTATCCGCTTTGGCGCTGCCCCGCCTCCGGAGGAGGAAGACAAGCGACCATGGGTCGTTAGAGTTGTAAAACGTGAAGCCACAGTAAGCCTCCACCTGATTATCAGCATATATGCGTTGTGCAAAACCTGACACTTCTACCTCAGATTGGTGCGCACACCTTCCATCTGCATGAAATCTACGGTTTGTCCAGTTCCACATCCAATGCAAATACCGCCTCTTCGCCTCCGCCTCTCCACACCACCTACCCGCCCACGAACGTCCCCGCTCCTACCTACGAAGAAGAACCGTCCTCCGAATGTCTCCTTTGTCTTTCTGCTCCACGCGAAGTCGTCCTTCTCCCATGCAGACACCTTGTCGCCTGTCGCGACTGTGCTATAAACATGATAGAGTTCGGCGCCGGTGGGACGATTGTCCAGGCAAGCGAGAGTACCGCTGCGGGGACGAATCCGCCCGGGGAGGGTGAGGCCACCGAATCGCCGGAGGAGAATGCTGCTGGTGCGGCTGATACGACTGCCACGGACGGTGGCCCTGCTACTGCGGGTACTGGAACGAGTGCGATTTCGCCTATCGCTCCGGTCATGCCTCCCGCGACAACTAGAAGGAAAAGGAAGGCCAAGGGATGGTTCTGCCCTGTTTGCAGACAACGTAAGTCCCGATTAATCTCACTTCACTTCTTTCTTTTCAGCTCTGAAATGAATGTGTTCGCACAGCGTATACATCCTGCCTCAGAATCACTACGACTCCTCCGTCAAAGGATATGGTCGAAGACGAGCATGCAGAAGCTGATATCACCGATCACCCCCTCGCCTCTGCGCCTTCATCTCCGACATTAGCTTCATCTTCGCCGGCTGGGAACCGCGGTGGTCTCGCGTCGCTTGTGAGGCCCGGGTTCTTGAGGACGTTCTCAAGACAACAGGGACCTGACCTTGAGCGCGGTCAGGCCGTAGCTGCAGCATGATTAAGCCTCTTCCTCGCCGAATGTTCCCCGACTCTGCCTTCATTCCTGCCTGTATCAAGCGGACGGATCGTCCTTCGCGAGTACTAGAAATGCTCGACTGTACGGTGTATTCTAGCCTCACTCGAAGGTATCTTTTGCTGTATTGGAGCGTTCTTTGTTGTTGTATATCTATGTATCATGACTTGTGTACTTTTACCGTCTTGAAATGTCTACAGTGTCCTACTAATTCTCTCTTACCACATGCTGATGTTCGCTGCGGGGATCTGTACCTTTCTTGACAATCGGATTGCATTGATGTTGCACTACCCTTTCCAAACGTTTCTTGGCTCTTTGCGAGTTAGGTTGTATCCCAATATTAATGTCAATGTACCACGCACGCTTTCCCTCCAACAAACCTATGGCACTAATTGTGGTGGCTTATTTTATTTAGACTTGCTCTTTGAGCGCCTATCGAGGTGTCTGCGGCCAGGGACGCCGCTGCGGACACTCTTGCACTCATTTCAACGTTGGCTTCAGCTCATACACATGCCACTCTAGTCTTTTCTCCACATCCACGGAATTTATCCCTTCAACAAACTAGATATTCGTGGCGCTGGACGCACGCCAATTCTTCCCAGCCAACCCGGCCAGTAATTCAACTTAGCTGCAGCTGTAATGTCGACGGACCCATACCACGCGGTCCAGCAGGAGGTGCAAACCTCTCTGCAGACTGCTTCAACACTGAGAGCTTCTTACGCACGTATAAGGAGTACTGCATCGGAGGACAGTGAGGAGCTTGTATGGGCGCGGAACGAGGTACGTATCTTCCAAATAGCTACCGTATCATGTCATGCTCAGCAACTGGTCTCATATAACTTGTAGTTGAAAGCTACCTTGGCTGCGTTAGAAGCAGACTTGGAGGATCTCGAAGAAAGCGTCAGGTAAGTAGAAATACTGGTCTCACGCTACCACTAACCAGAAATAATCTGCTAGGATAGTTGAATCCACCGGTGCACGTCTGTTTGGACTAGAAGAAGTCGAGGTATTAGAGAGGAGACGATATGTTGGATATGTCCGTCGAGAGATAGATGTACGCACTTATCCCATGCTTCCTTTCTCGCTCTGCAAATTCTGCGCGGGACGCCTGGCTTATTTTGTGTTTGCAAGGGTAGAACATGCGCGCGGAAGTCGATGTAGACTCAGGCCTTCGGTCAAGACCACATTCTGGGGCAGATATGAGTCGCGTGGCGTCTACAGGGAACTTTACTGGTGGCAGCAGTAGGCCTTCTTCTCCCATGCCAGACGACGACCAAGCCGAGTGGGCACGACAAGAACAGCAGGTACATATTCCAGTGCCTCTACAAAGCCTCCATTTGTTGATTTTTCTCTTGGGGTAGATGATGATCAGACAACAGGACCAAACCATTGACACCATCTCCGGTACGCTGTCAACAATCGCCGAACAGGCTGGGCTTATGGGCCGTGAAATCGTCGAGCACAACGAGTGTGTATCCGTCTAGTTTCTCTGGCTGGTCTCACAGCTGATATTACGAATTGTTATTAGGATGCTTGACGACTTAGAGATGAATGTTGATAAGACGGACAGCAAACTGAGTGATGCGATGCGACGCATGAAGAAATTCGTCCGGCAGACGGAAGGTATCGTATATACCTCCTATCCCTGCTATGAACCTGCACGCTCACAGTTTATTGTCAGAAACAAAATCGGGGTGGTGTATCGGTATCCTGATTGTCATCCTCATGGCACTCCTATTAGCCGTCATCCTCATATAACATCCGGCCAGACATCGGCGGTCGATTATTTATTCCCTTGGATTTTGTCATTATTCGTTCCTTTTGTTACCATGGGCTACGAGCAATGCAAGACTTATTCGCTGCTCGTTGGCATAATCTGTATTATTGTAAGACCCGTAATACAAGACTTAATATTCTAGCTTTCACTCTTACCCTTCTCTATCATCAAGCTTGAAACTCGAATGGTAGCGAGAGGTACGCACACCACCTCGTGTTTTATATATGATGCAGCTGGGATTTTCAAGCTGAGGGTAGTCGAGCCGCCAACAGAGAGATGAACATCTTCCTACAAATGTTATCCCTGCCCGACAAATACAACCCGACTGGATAATCCTCAACGTTCAACAATCAGTGTCAACAGTAGCCCTTGATGTAGATGGTTTACACTCTGTAGTGTCCTATGAACACGCCAGTTCACGAACAGATCTACGCACCGCTCTAACTAGGTCCACCAGCTCTCGCCATCTTCTTATCGTGTCCTCTCTTACGGTTATGATTGCCCCTGCTCGCCTTATTCTTGTCTTTCCAAGCTCTCTCGCGCGCGTCGCCACCAGAGCCGCCTTCTCCTCCTCCTCCACCTTGACCTCCTCCTCTCCCTCCTCCTCTCCCTCTCCCACGTGCACCTCCTCCTCCTCCGCCACCACGGCCTCGACCACGCCCACCGCCACGAGGACCTTGAATCGAGGAGCCTGCCTCCGGCATAAGACCTGGCTGGTTTCCCGCGAATTCGTGTTTCTGCAAGATTTTATCTTTCTGTGGCTGGTAGAAGGATCGTGGTTGATTAAATGGCGTAGATGGACTGAGGCGCTCATTAGTACTCACGTTGCGTTCGAGCATAATTCTCCATCCCTCAATTTGTTCATCCGACCATCCTGATGGTTTTCAGTATCGTGTGTAACAGGACAATGGATGAGGAACTAGAATACCTGTCTGGGCCTTGAGATCGGTTCTGGCCTTGCTTCTCTTCGTCTGAGCATCTCTGTCGAACAGCTTCGGATCACGGATATACGCAAGCTCTAAGATTGTTTCGGGCTGTTTGCTTGTCGCATCCTACGGAAACGAACCTCTATGAGTGAATGAGGAGGGACAAATGGAAAAAGATGATTCACCCCATCTTCCCCATCGTCTTCGCTTTCTGAGCCTTCGTCCGCACTGGGATCGCCGTCTCTGACTTTAACTGCACCCCCATCGTCCAAGTCGTCCTCAAAGGCAAGATCGCTTCCTTTGGTTTTGCGCCCTCCAGGACCTTCTTCCTCTTCTTCGCTGTCCGACACCTCTTCCGCACGACGAAGGATGTCGGCTTTCATTTGCTCAATGAAGGCGCGATCTTGTAGGACAACGTTGGATTCATCTCTGTGGACATAACGCAGCTGCATAAGAAGATATTATTTCTGAATTTCTGAAGATAGACGCACTTCTTCTTTCCAACACGGAGCTGCGACAAATCCATGCGTTCGTCATCAAAAATGTTCCTTCTTTCCTTAGTGTACTCGAAGGGCTTTACAGCCTCCTGCGCTAAAGGAACGGCTCCATGGCCTTCAGCCTCGCTGGCGTGCACCATAGCGACCGCTACTTCGTCGGGGTTTGGCGCGACTCCTTCTAACAGCGCACCAATAAGGCGCTCCGCATCACCTTTGAACGGATAGTCTGGATGCGACAAAACGAACCGAACGTATTCAGGATCCTGGTCCGACAAGATGTCTAGTACTTGCGCAACGGCAGCGTCAAGAGCAGGATTGCTTTGCACCACGACTTCAGGAGCTTTCCCTTTCCCTTTTGCGCTTACTCTAGAAGGCCCTCTGCCGAGGTTATCTATCCCAGGAGGGACACCAGACGAACGGATAAGGAGCTTGAGCACTCCGGGTCCAGCTTGACCGTTCCGCTCCGAGGTGTTGCTATCAGAACCAAGAGATTGCAAAGCAGATTCTAGCAGCTGACTGCCATCTGCTTGCCTAGTGGTTCTACTCAAAACACGCGCTAGATCATATGTGCGCTGGTAGTCCTCGAGAAGTGTTTGGTTTAGGAAAGGTGTAGGATTCGCCGGCCGCGGACGGGAGGATTGTAAATCGAGTAAAGCGGAGACAATCTCGAATGCTGGTTCGCATCGAGCAGCTAGCATAGAGCCTGCGCTATCGACATCACCAACGTCTTTCAGCAACGTCTGTAGCAAGATATGGAAGCTGTCGATCAATGCAACCTTTGTCTCTAGAAAGATTCGCTCCCAGTCGTCCAGCTGGATGTCTCCGCTTGCACCAGATAGACGTTCCAAGTGGTGGCTCCCGTACGACTGAGAAACGACAGCAAGACCTTCGTCGTATGCATTTGCCAAAGCTAGTACAAGATGTTTCGAGCGAGCGAATGATCGGATGAGTTCTGCAGGCGCCGGCTTCAGAAACGACAACAAGACGTGAGCCATCTTCCGGAGCCCGTAAAGGCCCTGGGAGGGCGTGGATAAGAGTGAAGTGAACGCTGGTATAGCGTCTGATTCGAGCTGGATTTGCAAACTTGAAGCGTTATGAGAGAAGGCGGAGTCAAAAAGGGCTCTGGTGCGTTTTGGGTTGGTTGACCCGTATATGACGCCGAGGTCGATAAAGACCTGTAGCTCCAGTGAAGCTGCTAGCTTCTCCGCAAGACGAAGGACGGTTTGATGAATCTCCTGTTCCACTCTAGAAAGTTTGGCCAAGTGAGAATCATTTTCGCCGCCCCAGATCAACGAATGTAGTATCTGTTGCGCATGGTCTTTGGCATAGGTAGAGATGAAGGTGATCGTGGCCGGGGTATCGCGTTTGGTCGGAGGTAGTGATATAATCTGAGCCAGGGAAGATGATATGGTTGTGTTTAGAGTTGTTAACTGCGAAGGAGATAGAGCTTCTCTTGAACGAGTAGAAGGGTAGCGTGGAAGGCTTGTGATCGTCATCTTATGTTCAGAGGAAACTTGGCGAGTGAATCCAAACAGACCACTTTATGTCTGATAGATATACCCTTTCAGAAGTCCTTGCGGAATAGGCTCGGATCCCTGCCACCAACTTGAAGAAAGACGTCCGAGTCTGAGTATATAGACTGTGGTGGTTCAGGGTCTGCAAACGACGTCACGGTATGATCGCCCAAAGTTGGCTGAAAGGATTCCCAAGAGTTAAAAGCGAAAACATTAGAAAACCTGAAACTTACGAACGTTGAAATGCTTGGACCGTGCAGACCTCAGAGCCTTGAACTTGAAATTGTCTGAAGAGGACCCCGGCAAACCCGCACAGAGCTTCGATCCCGAGACACCCAGTTCGTCGGGGTCGGGGATACCGCATTTATAGGGGTGCTAGATCGAACCTCGACCAAAAGTGTCGCAAAATCGGGGTTTTTGGTATCGAACATGCAAAAAAAACTCGAAATTTTCTCCCAAAAATTCACGCAGTACATTCTGAGTTCCCGAACTTCACTTCAATATGATAAGCCATGCCGAAAACAACGAGAAACGAGCTCAGTATCTATTTCTTGTAAACTACACACCAACTTCCCTATTTTGCCTGCTTCTTTGCCGTGGGCAAATCCGCCTCTCCTGTGATGTCCCCAATGACATGAATGTCATATGGGGGCTGGATGTCCTCTGAATCCATGGCTGTTGGTATATAAAGAGATAGGTTTACAAATGCAATCAAATATTTTCTCTGAATTGGCGTATTGTTTTCTA